>NQII01006045.1:102944-119841 GCA_002778355.1 Clitarchus hookeri
CGCCTTGAACATGGGTCTTCCCTGTTGTTGACTTGTGCGTGCAGATATCTGAGTTTATTATCCTATGAATGAAAGTATGCTTGCGTGGTAAATAACACAAGCTGCTGGAGCGACAAGCCTCCCCCCGGTGGTCAGTGCGCTAGGGCAAAGTGCAATTCAACACCTGGTGCAGCGCGGCTGGCCGAGTGCGCGAGCTCAGATTGCGACTGCACGTGCCTCTTGTTTACTTCTGTAATGGGACTCGTGACCACTTCTTTAAGTATGCCTTTGTCTTAATAGTTTATTAATGCATCTATCAGTCTCGCCTGCAATAGGGATATTTCGAGCTCTCTCTGTGTGTGTTGGTGTGTGTGTGTTTGGCGTATGATCAGGTGAAGGATGATCATATTTTCCCGCTTGTTTTTTAGTTTCACAGCACCACAAAGTGTATTTGGTCTCACCGGAAATAATAAAATATTTCGCATGTAATTATTTTGTTAAAAAAAAAAGAGTACGTTTGAGCCAGAATTTGTTTACAAAAAAATGGGAAATATATTAAATTTTCTACATCCAAAATGAATAAATATATCTCTAAAATGTCACGGTCGCCATAATGCACTGGCTGCAATATGCTCTAATTTGTTGGCACTAGTGAATGTTTTCCTTTAATGTCTCGACAATGTTGAAAGGTGGTGAATGAGTGTTGTATGCGCGTGTCTTTGCATGAATTCTTATTGTGGTATAAATCTGCATTGTGGAATAGCATCTCGGGAATAAAGCTATGTTTAAGTTGGTGTAATTCATAAAGAGTAAATACTAATGAAACCTTCTGGATGAGGGCCGCACACATATACGTACATATGTTTGCATGGTACTTTTAATTCGGCTAAAGTCTCTTAGCATTGTGAGTGAACTCTGAAAGGGAAGGGTAGGGTGTTTAACGGCTGATGAGATATATATTTTAATGGAGCGAACACACACGAATGTATGAAAATACAAAAATTTGTTTGCCGAAAATTAACTGTTCTTTATGATGTTGTACTTGTGAAGTTCGAACCTTTACACCAGCGTATTCTCAGTGTATAACATTTTTTCCCTGCAAAACTTACTCTATGTGCATTATTGAAGCGTATAAAGAGTCTTGTATGCTTACAATGGGAGCTAAAAAAATCGTCGCATGTGGAGTCACCATATGGGTATGTTTTTTTCGCTACACATTTCTTAAAGTGCTGATTTTAAACTTGGGGGGAAATGGTTCTAATGATGAGTGTGTAAACCTGGCTTAGGGGGAATGCATTGATTTCTTCACCTTGCAATCTCATACCGTGAGAGGTAGTGAAGTGGGTTTAACACTGTTTCTTGTTTTTTCGTGACATTATGACTTTATAGAAAGCAGCATAACACATCCACCAACGAAGCATAATTTTTTCCAAATTTTTAATTTTTCTTACATGTTATAATATTTACATTATCTTAGTAACGGCTAGTGTCTCATTGAATATTTTTTTCTTTTAATTAAAACAAAATTTATATCCTGAATATTTTATTTTATTTCATTTTTACCAAAACTATTATACAAAATATGTCTTTTCCTTAAAACTTATCAGCAGGGCATAACTCAAGATATAATCGTTTTAAAGACATTTCAATATTCGTATTATTCTGCATAATGAAAGGATTACTTTTTTACACATGTTTTTTCTCTGAGTCTTGGAGGGCATTACTGACGTGATATTATTTGTTTTTATGACAATTGGTTCCTCATAATATTTTTTTAATGTACCACGGGTTAACGTTACTCCACAAACTTAGGGCTTCGGCGTTGTACGGGGCACTGCAACATCTTTGTTTTTTGCACTCGTAAAGCTTTGTGTCCAAATGGCGGGCAGTGGAAATTTTTGTGAAGGATAAAAACAAAGTTCGTTGCGAATCGCCGCTTTCTGTTTTAGATAATGAATGATTTCAACACACTGCCGCGTGATATTTCGTCATTCCCGACCTATAGAGGTTCAATAAGATTACTGTCGACGCTTCTGAATGCCATAAACTTACCCGATTATCTCAAAATGGCAGACGCTATTGCGTCACTGAGATTTCCCAGTGCGAATACTTTCCTTGTAACTGTTTCCTACCGCAATATTCTCTTCTCTCATCAAAGTTTGTGCTCTGGCTAGCAGTTATAATTGCGTGCACTTATTTCAATATCCTGAACGTCCTAGAAATGCGACACTTTGGCAGTAAAATGGATTGAGCCACGATGTGTGGGTAAACTGCAATGTGTGATCGTGTTTCTAGTGGCATGGCTTGCACTGCGCACTTACTTCAACCACTAACAAGGAAGACGTACTCTGTACAAGTTCTGGCTTCTAGTCCCAAATATGGCGCAGCTTACTGCCGCATTCATAGCTGCCACGTACATCAAGTCAGACAAATCCTCGCATATTACCTGTGAACTTTCAGACAAATATGACCTGCTATACGGCACGGGCTATTGGTGATAAGTTCCTTAATTTCCCAGAAAATGCCTACAAATACTTGCTAAATGTATCATCATTACAGCAATATTATTTTATAGATTTGCATGTAGTTGAAGATATAAGTCATTATTTAATACGTGATGACATTCAACATGTGACAGGAGCATACCTCTGAATGTGGACAGGTAGTAAACATTAGTGCATTGGATTTGTTTACTGATATGCGTGTCTTGGATGTATTCAGGACGTGCTATAGTTATGTATGACTGTGACGATTATGAGGTATTTTTGTTACAGCCAAAACTAAATAGACTTTATTACTAAAGAATCCTACCAGCAATTTAACACATGTACAATTACAGACTGTCCAAAGTATTATGTAATGTAAATGCGTTTGGTATTTTGGAATATAGCTGGCGTATATTTCTAACTTTGTAAATATTTGTCTAACAGCAGGGGAAAGAAACAATGAACCTTGAGCTTTATGGCAAGTATAGAAAAACGGGATCCAGCATATTGTATAGTAAGAGATTTTGTTTGTGAAAATTCATGATGACCATGTTAAAGCAAGCACCTTCCAAATGTTACCACTAAANGCCATGTTAAAGCAAGCACCTCCCAAATGTTACCACTAAAAAGGCGCATTCGTTTTTGACCATAAACACATATTCCCTTTTTTGGCACTATTTCGCTTGCATTTATGCATGTATACATTCTAATAAAATATATGCTTGAATACATTAACAATAAGTTACTGATATATGTAGCTGATGGATGTCCTCTCCTCTACATAGGTGCAAATATTTTTAATTAAATTTCTTAGTAGTTTAGATGGTCGTTAGGCCTCCACGTATGTTTGACAGCCAACATATGCTACAGTAGTGATACAATAACAAATACACAGGTGCTTCACCCAGGACTCAAATCCAGAAAACGTCGTAGGCGTCATTACCTAGCATAGAATTAACGATTTTACGATAGTAGGAGTCGAAACATCAACATCGGATGTAAACAGTCAACTATTTTTAATTTTATTCTTCATTAACCTTAAATATTTACAGAGCCATTATTTGGAAAATTTGTTTCTGTGTTACCTATAACATGTAATGTTACTTGGCCAACCGTAGTGTTCCTTGTGTAAAGAATTTGGTGGAAGTCGGTTGGTTGGTCCCTGCGATATGGCATATAAACTGTGCTTTCTTATTTGGTGCTATCGTACAAATGTGCCTTTAAAATAAGTTATGTAAACGATGCTCCTGATTTATAACGTTGAAATACAAATTTTTATTGGTTAGATTGTTTTGTTACTAAAACAAAATTATAATAATATTTACCTGACCGCTATTTTGAAAATTAATATCTGACCACACTTTAATTATGTTATTTAACATGGCATTCTGTAGCGCTACTGGTGTAAAAAAAATTTTCTGGAAATTAGTTGAATTGTTTCTGAAATTTGGCAAAATGTTAAATTTTCTCTTCTGCAAGTATTTTGTGAAAGAAAAGGCGGAATATCGTGGCTCTGCATCTGTAAATGATTATACTAATGAATTCTGCTAATGCATAAAAATTAGTTGATTTTTGTTTAATTGATTAATATGTTTTACATACTTGCCTTAATTATTTATATCAAGGGATTTAATAGTGCGCCGTACTTAAAAGTCCGTTAGTTTAAATGCACTGCTGTATCGCTGTATGTGACGATCTTAATAAATAAAGAGCAACAAGTTTATATACTAGCCCATTCGAAGATTGCCGAAATTGCCGCCAGCATACAAAGTAAAGTGACAATTGGTTACATAGTTTCGTAGATAAAGCACACTAAACTAAAATATTTTATAGCCGCCATTATTTTCTCAAACATTCAAATTAATTAACTCTACCACAGTTAAACGATTTTGCCAAATTTATTAGTAATAAGTTGATTGCAACCCGAGATATGACATAAAAAATTTATGTTTTCTTGTAGTGCCACGTTACAAAATGGCAGAGTTATGAGACTCCTTATAGACAATTTAGTGGTTATAAAATATATTGCTACTAAACCAAGATAAGACCTAAGTTGAAATATGTTTCGTAGTATTGTAAATATTACGATAAAAAAATTATTCTATGGCCACCGTTTTAAGAAAAGTGTCTGACCTACTTAAAAATTTAATTTACATGACCTGTTGTAATGCTACTTGCTTGCCAAATTTGGTGGGAATTGGTTTTTTTTTTGAGAAATATGACAGGAGAACATTGATATTTCATGTTATGATATCTTGCAATATGGCGTACAAAAAGACTTTGTTTTGTACACATTTCATGATTCTAATATATACTTCCAGCATACAAACATGAGGTAGAATTGATTGCATGGTTTCAACGATGTAGCATACCACGATAACATATATGTCTGCTACTGTAAAATTAGTGCCTTATCGAGTTAACAAAATACCAGTTTACATCAATGCCGCGGTAGTCCTACTACTAGTTTGCCAAATTTGGTAGGAATCAGTTAATTTTTTTCGCAAAATATGACATATAAACTTACTTAGTTCTTGTGACGGCATCAAACATAATGGCGGACAAAAGAGGCTCCGTGTAGACACATTTGATAGTTGTAATATATGTGTAGAAGGCGCCAGCCTATCAGTCTCCTCGCCCTCACTTCCAACTGCACTCGCCACACACGGGGCAATCGCACAGTGCTGAATGACGTCACAGCTGCCACCAACATCAGGTGATCGTCCGACTTCAAGAGGCATCTCGTCAGGGCAGGGGTTCTTAGGGCCAGCATGTTGTCATCCAAACCCACCCAGCTGTCAGGCGCATGAAGCATCGACGTAGGAGACATGCGCCGCACCGCTTCCCCCCTTTCAACCTCGTGCCGCCTGCAGTGTGTGGGGTTAAGTGTTGTGTCCTACACGACAGTGTTCTGCCTAGATTCTGAAAATGTATTACACAAACAATAAAACTTAGGAATATCCTTCAATATTGCTTCCGTTGTAGTTTTTATATTCAAGTATGTCTACCTAGCCCCTTTAAACCAGTAATGGACTCGTCCACCGGCGAAATGAAAAAACATCATTACAGTAACTATTATCTCCATAAAATTATTGTATCATAACAAAAATTTGTTTATAGTGTTTTCCTGCAATTCTACAGGTTGAAATACATGTGACAAACAAATGTGTAATGCATTATATATGCTTAAGCCACTGAGTGGTCAATATATATTTTATTTAATGCAAGTGTTATTTATGTAATGTACGTTGTGTTCACTTAATTTTGTAAGGGTTATTTGTTAAGACCAACTGCGTTAATTTTAAGCTAAGTGCATTTCTCAAATTTTCATGCTAGCATATTTCATATGTGCGTCTCGGCATTGGAGTAGGGTTGTCGTTCGCACGTGACCTCTCCGGGCCTGCACACTTCTCCGCTAATCATCTGGCGCAGTAATAGTCATTTATTTAAGTGGGAACAACTTATATTTTCATTGCCAGAGGAGCATGTCACCCACACCTCAGGAGCCTTTTACACTCCTGAGTCGTAATTATTCACATGTAATACCACGTAGGCTTCGCGCCGTCTTCACTGTTTAGGAGCTCCCCGTGCCATAGCGGGGAAAACTGGTCATATGTCCCCCAGAGGAGAGGGAATCAAATAAACTATCTTGTGCCGAAATGTTCGCCAAGCGTCTTTAATTGTCCGTCTGTACCACGGCTGCATAACCTATTATTTTCTTAAGAGAAGCTGGGTCTATAATCGACCGTTTTGTCATTAAGGGCGTTGGAATGGCCGGTAACAATCTTAGCACAGGAGTGAATATGCATTGAGAGGGGACGAAACACCTCTCACTACGGATCGGTAGAACTTAATATCGACTATTAAGTTACGACCTGGTACTGGGGAGGCTACAGCTAAGGGTCGTCGACCGCAAGCCCTCTATTCTTGTGCTCTGTGAGCTGGCGCCCCAGGGGAAATTATCCTCTACCTNTGGGTCTATAATCGACCGTTTTGTCATTAAGGGCGTTGGAATGGCCGGTAACAATCTTAGCACAGGAGTGAATATACGTTGAGAGGGGACGAAACACCTCTCACTAGACTAGCTATCTTGAATTATAGCTGATAATTCAATGCTGGACCATGAGGGGAGGCTACAGCTAAGGGTCGTCGACTGCAAGCCCTCTATTCTTGTGCTCTGTGAGCTGGCGCCCCAGGGGAAATTATCCTCTACCTGATAGGCTTATTACCTTAGACTTGCACGATACACACACAAGTCGTAATTCTCCTGATGTCCGAACCCAGAAATGATTAATATTCCAGCAAACGAAGTTTAGTTAGAACTTATTACATGGTTTCGATTAAGAAGCATGAAATGCTTATAATTACATTCCACCGCCATTTTCAGAATAAGTGCCTGACGTGCTTAAAACACAGTTTACTTCGCCTTCCNTGGGGTGGGAAAATATTAGCTTTTTCCCGAGAAATGACATAGAATCTTCATTTTTAATGGGGCGTTATGTTGAAATGGCGAACAAAAGTAGCTATCTTTTGGCATAAATTATTCTGGTAATAAATATTTTGAGCATATAACATTTGTTTTTAATTGTGTAAACGGCATGGTAGATATACCAAATAAACTTAAAATATTTGTATAGCGGCTATTTTGAAAATTAGTTTATAATAGTTTTAAATATCACACTTTTACATGACCTTATAAGTGACCTGCCGAGTTTGGCGAGAACTGGTTGAGTAGTTCTTGTGTTATAATAACATAAAAGCTTTATTTTTCCGTGTGAGGCTATTTTACAAAATTGTGTACTAACGGCAATATCTATGATGCATTGCCAACAAACAAAATTTGGATTAAATCGGCTGAATGGTTCCAGAGATATGACATTGCGTTAAATTTCAAAATCGCTGCCATTTGGAAAACAAGCACTCAGTATGATCGAAAACTGTAAAATCCAGATTTTACTATTAAGTTCTACATTTGTACCGCGTTCTGTAAAATTTTAATCACGCATTCAACATTTTAAGAGGGGGAGATTGATCTTGTAAACCGTTCTTTCCTTCGGAAATTGGTCTAAAAACCACAATGTTATATTATTATGTAAAATAAAATTTCAAATTAAAATAATAACATTACATTAGGGTTTCTTGATGTCATTCTGTTAAAAATATTAAGCTTACTTCAAACTGTTGTACTAATCGTCTGTGCTAGGTAATAACGAACCCACATTAAAATAACCGGTAATAGAAAAGGTGTTACGTTGTGTGTTTCAAAGTTCATAATTATACTGGTATTACCTTTTTGTTTTCAAATTATTTGTTTAATTAATTCACATAATGAATTCACATAGTTTTCTATTTATTTGCATTATTAATTCACATAGTTTTCTATTTATTTGCATTATTAATTCACACAAATAACCTTCTTAATTAACGTTTTAAGATTTTTATGATTTAAGCGAAGTGCAGTGCATGTTTGGTAATGTCACGAATTTGTTGATGTGCAGATTATTTACAGGTTATTGCTGTTGTAATTGGTATGATTATCGCTAAGTTTGTATCGGCAATATCTGAAAATACTCAAAAACCATATCGGCTCACCACTAGTATAATATATTATAAATTTTAAATCACGTAAAATTAAAGAAAAGTGTTCTCATTGGCTCTCGTCTCCGAATTGCTGATTGGAGGAGAAATGTGGCGTGGTCAGAAAATAGCCAATAAGAGAGTAAATAACAAAAAGCGAGATGCTAAAGTTCGAATGGAACTTTGTTTTGTAACAAATGTAGTCACCACCGCCGAGAACAGACGCGTGTGGGTGATGAAGAAGAAACTGAGGAAATAATGATATGTCAGCATAAAAATAAGTACAATTGCTGCAAGATGTTTTTCATTTTCATACTCGATAATATAAATCGAGTGATCTTTGTCTAATTTGTTGGAGTAGAAGAACGAATAAATAAATGAAGAGATATAATTTTGGACTTCTAATTATACTGAAATGTTACAAAGGTTGTAAGAAATACGGAATTATTATTAGAGCAATAACAACGATATTCCTGAACTATGTGTCATATTCCCCATTTATTTTTTTTCTAATTTCATTTTTTTTTTAATACAATATAGACATGCTTGACAGATAAGGTAGTTTTAATTTTTCACATACATTCGGATATATCGTGTTTTATAAATTATGTCATATCTTCCCAAATCGGGTTATGCTGAAAATTAAATTAATAGTCGAGGGTTATTAATATAAAAAGGATTTCAAGTATTTATTTGGTTATCTAAACAAAGACAGTGCAATAAGCTAGAGGAATCACAGGCTTAAAAACAAGCATGCAGACAAATATGCTCACATTAACCTATGCAATTTATGATTTAATAACATTGACACTAATAACGAATAAAATTACATGTATCCATAATCCAAAAAAGTAATTTAATTAATAGAAACATCTCACAGTCGATAGATACAAGTTTGTTTCTGAAATTTCATACAAATGCCAATTAACAATGGAGTATAATTAAGAAACGCGGTTTGCATGCATTTTATTTATGCAGTTACTTTACAAACCTTTCAACATAAATAACTAATGAGATAATATATACTTGTCAAAAATATACGACGTGATATAATTAAACCTACTTAATACTATATAATTACCGTGGACCACTCCTGAGTGGTCTGGCACGGCCACTGTCATCACGTCATAGGCCCACAGTCGCTGCACCAGTGCGGCCCGCGGAACACGCACGTCGTGCGCCCCAATGCGTGTCCGCATTGTTCACCGAGGGAACCTACCGAGTGCCTGTGGTGTCCCTAGAGAGATCTGTGCAATAAGGATAGGAATAAAGTCTCAGAATGTGTTGTAAATAGCCTTAGAATATATCGCCCACGGGAAAATGTTGGTGAAATTCGGCCTAAGGGGATTGCGAAGTAATCGCAGAATAAAAACATACCATGTGAAAATTAAAATAGGTGTAGAGTATAATGGCTAGTGTATTTGAAGTGTTCTAAATAATTTTCCGAGTGTAATTGTGTGTCTAATTAAGCCAATTAGTAACGTGGGAAATAATAAATCTTTCTTTCAAANCAAGCCAATTAGTAACGCGGGAAATAATAAATCTTTCTTTCAAACTGACCATTCCGGTCGTAGAGTTTCCCAAAACTCAACATACCTTAATTTCCCACGTGCTCTGCAAGGCACCACATAATCATGTTTTGTATTTAAATTAGTGCTTAATTAAGAACTCTTCACTCTCTACAGGAGAAAGAGAATTCACTCACAACGTTTCAGTGTCTTATGTGGATATGTTTGAAGTTCTATGTTAATGAGGTCAGTTAATTACTTACCTCGCGGAGTGGAGCGAGCTCTCAGTAAGGACGCCGCTCGCTCGCGCCATCTCCGGCAGTCTGATTCCACTGGTCTTAGGTGCTGCACGTGCATCATCCAAATATTTAGAGTGCTGCCTTTTTGAAAGTAAGTAACAGCGCAGGGTCGAGAAGTACAAAAGATCCAATAAAAACCGGCTAAGTTTGGTAGTCTGCTGATGATCGTACCACGAAAGATTGTGCTCTGCCATATTTGTTGTCATCAAAACCTCTGTCACACATATCCAACTTTTTTTTTGCATTAGGTATTACATTTCTTTCTTTATTTTTTGCAATTTTTTTTGTTTTGGTTTTTAATTATTTGAATTTAATGTCATTGGGGAAATTTTCAAGTTCTACAACAACCATTATGGTGGTCGGAGTCATCAATTACATTTTTCTTCTATTTTTTTTAACGAATTTTTTGTTATGGATACAAGAATAAATTTTTTTATGTTTGGATGGTGGTCGGTAAGGGATGGAGGGTGATAGGTAGGGTGTCGGAGTCGAGTGGAGGGGGAAGGGTGGGCTATCGTTATATGTCCTTCAAGTGATAGAATTTTACTCGATTTTCTTTAAATGTACATGGATTTAGTTTTCAAGGTCACAGAGGTGAAAGTCAACGCCATTGTGCTCCAGCATGGTGGCCGTAGTCAGTTATGTCATAATTTCCTAAATTTTTAGAAACATTTTTAATAGTTATATTTATAATTGTTGTAGGAAATGTGTGGGTTAAAGGTGTAGTTTATAGTAGGCGTGTGGGANTGTGTGGGTTAAAGGTGTAGTTTATAGTAGGAGTGTGGGGATTTGAGGTTTACATCATATGTTTTTCGTATTTTAAAAGGTGATATTGGTTTGGTGAAGGGGTAGAGGCCTGCTAGTGAAAAACAATCCTCCCCAAGTCGTTACGATTGATAAAAATGGGCCTTTGAAGAGTTCGTTTTATGCAAATAGGGAGATCGGTGCTGTTTGAGAAAAACGGAAAAATTGATTGGAAAAGGGACATTCCAACATCGTGGAGGTCGGCTGCAGTTCCAATGCCTCGTGCCCTTGCCCACGAGTCGGCATAATCATACTACAAAGTGTATGATGGAACACTTCCTCATAGATTCTAGCAACGGGTTCCGATCACATTAATCTTAATCGATACTGCTGTTACTAGTAAACAGCAATGTAATTACATTCCTTATATTATCGGCGAGTGTCAACAGACATAGTCTACAGTACTTAAATTGCCGCGTTGCCATGCAGTCCGCGAATACAAACACGGATATCTGATGACAACGTATATCGGTCCGACAATTCAGTCTGAGCATCATGAAGAGCAGCAGTTGTTTTAGGAAAGTGTATCCAATGTTGTGTATTTTCCTTTAGTGCTTCCACAACTTCCCAGAACGTGTATAACACCGTAGCCTGGGTTACACCAACCTCTTCTGCAACGCCAACTTGAAAACGGGGATCTCCTGCATACCTTAGGAACGTTGTCATTGCTGAGAGATCCACCTCGTGTGTCTATTGATTCAGGAAGAAAGTGTTGCGCAATAAATTCTAAATTTTCCTTTTTAAACGTGTACAATCCTTTACGGTTGTATACGCCTGTGCCTCTGAGTCTTGTATAAATGATTGATTTTACGTTGCGGAACCATCACCACGAACTCGGCCATTGCACTTATCAGCCGCACTTTAGTAAGTTGAGACACCAAATGAGGAACCTCACTAAACTGTAAGCAGTTGCTCGATACGGTGAGCAGTTGTTTATTTTTATTTATACCAAACCAGGAGCAGTGGCTCAGCGGTGATGTCGGTCGAGCTGTTTCTTGCGAGAAGGTTGAGCAAGGCTGTATTTATTTATACGAAATCGAGCAATATCTTTGTATGAATGATTTTTGAGTAACTGCTTACTAATATTTATACCAATCTTTGTCTCAGCAGCTGTACGAAGAATGCCGGCTATGAAATAATAGTCAAAAAGCATATCGATTTGTGGGAATATTCCCATACGTAGTGAATTAGATTTGGCAGTTAGTTATGCTCTAACTAATACATTCGTTCAGTTAACTCACATTCAAATCTTATGTGGTACTCTTTTTGTGGGCGTAACGGGACTCAATTGAAGAGACTGCTTGCGCTATAGTTGCATATGTTGAAATCGACCAGACATATGATATACCAGCAGGTTACTATTCATTTTAAAATTGTATGATCCTGTTCACCTCCACAAAGATTTTATTCTTGGAGATTTAGTTCATTTTTTTTGTTTCGCATTTAACTAGTTTCGAAATACGAATTGCTTGATCTGACATTGTGTTGTCTCCAGATTCGTAGCCCTACGATGACGTAACACGGTTTCTCGGTAGCGAATCTGGACGTTACAATCCAGTTGATGTGCTGGCTTATGGGCTATCCGAGGTAAGTCTCGAGAAACCACCACCTCAAACCCATATGGATGTTTCTGACATATTCTGCGTTCTTCAGCATGTTGAAACGTTCAACGGCGCTAATCTGAACGTGAGGCAGCAGACTTCCGATAAACTGTTACTTTAGTTACACGGATTGCAAACTGTCTCCCGTATCAACGATAACATCACTGTGCGTGTTGGTCATAAACATTTTCAATACTTGCATAGATTTGGCGATGATGTGCTTTTAGTCTTCGTCGAATACCAGCAGCATCGCTGGATGAATGAACACCTCGAACCTGTCTCCCACTTACACAGGAACATTGTACGCCCCGTATTCCCCAACTGGGTACCCTGAACACCGATAGCATGTTCGGCGTGGGAGTCAGTTTTATGACAGTTGTTGGTTACTGATATATCTCGTCTGGTTACAAATTAAGATCCACACAACTGTGACATCTCTTAAAAGAAAATTCAGTAGTATTGAATCGTGCCGGAAGGAAAGATACAGGCATACAAGCACATATTCAATATATTAAAAATAGCCTGTAAAACACTTTTCAGCAATTTTTGCGTTGTACACATGCAGCAGTACCTCGAACCTGTTAATATGCACTGTGAAGTTTCGTATTTACAGCTATGAAAACCTTAAAAATTGGGAAATATACTGTTTTATTTGAAAATATCAGAAAAAACTTGAAATAAAACAAAAATAATATAGACAGTTTATAACTAAAATAAGATATAAAACTAATGAAATAGAAAGTGCAAATAAAATCCACCACCCTTAAAGTANAGACAGTTTATAACTAAAATAAGATATAAAACTAATGAAATAGAAAGTGCAAATAAAATCCACCACCCTTAAAGTACGGGCTATTTTCTCGGAACTGGAGAGCGTCAAAGTGCAACACAGTAACTGATTGTCTACATTTCGTCATTGTTATTTTTAATGTCTTGAGAGTTCGCTAAATGCTCAGGGGTACAAAAATAAATACGATGTGATAATTGAAACCTCTCCGTATTTTGTTACTGAAGGGGAATGTTATTTGTACACACAGATTCAGAGACTGCTTATCTTACACCAGTAACACACACTTCGTGTTCAATTTTTTTCAACATTTGTAATTTTTGATATTTTTGTTTGAAAGTTTTTTTTCTTATTTCGGGGGTTGAAAACTACCATAATAATTATATAGGTCACAAGCCGTACATAGACTTTTACCTCATTTCTCATATTAAATCACCTCCCAGACGCGGTAACGAATGAAAAGAAACACTTTGTATAATTATTAATTATATTGTATATTGTTTAATATGTCACTTTGAAAAAAAATAATTATTTCGTCCTTTTTTATGATTCTGTTTACTCAACTTGTCATCTTGAATAAATAACTATAGACGTATTACCCGCATAGAAGGGAAGATGTTTTTTTTCACTAAGTAACTCATCAAATTTTGTAATTTTGTTCATGCTAATATAAATATTGAGTTTGCATTAGATTATGTTCACAAGTTGGGATCAATAATACTAAACTGGAATAAAAAAATCATAAATGTTAGAAAAATTACATCACAAAGTGTAATAATTCATTATTTTGCATGACTGTTGAGTTTTTCCCAGAAATATTATCGTGGAAGGGAGACATTTTTGTTAACTGTGTCAGCAGCTGTTCTTCTGCAGTTCATATTCTAAACGCAGTTATTGTACATTTGTCCTTTTCCGTTAGTTTAGAACATACCGGTAGTTTCTATAGATTTGCCTCAATATCATAATTGTCAAAATGTAATATCAGCTGCAAATATACACTTGGAATTCGCGTTTTAAGACATTGAAAGATGGCCAGTGATCGTTGAGGAAAAAACGCACACAAGACTGCTGTCTCGTTCTCGCCTGCACAAAGTCCAGCTCGCCCGCTTACTTATATAAGAGCTGGCATCGCAGCACGCTGGCATCTTGCAGCAGAACTTCGAGTCTATCGCTAGTGTGTGGCTGTTGTTTTAGAACCACATTTTCCTCACCAGGTAAGTGAGATACTTGTAGAAACACTAATATGTTAATATGTTTTCGTTGATCTCATTAATCCTTCGAGGCTTGTAGATATCGCTAGCTAATATATGGTTATAAATGTAAAGTTATCACGCATTTTTAAGGAGGGAGGGGAGCACAACATTCTAGCGCTTATTATTTTGATATTTTAGACACGTCCGGTGTGGTTGTTGCGAATGTAAAAGGGAAGAAATCTTGGTCCAAGCTATAAAAAACCGCGCGATGGCCTTTCAAAGTAAANGACACGTCCGGTGTGGTTGTTCCGATTGTAAAAGGGAAGAAATCTTGGTCCAAGCTATAAAAAAACCGCGCGATGGCCTATCAAAGTAGAAGCAGCCAGTATTGAATTGAATGTGGCGTGAGTGTGTGTATATATGTATATATACATATATAGAGAGGGAGGGAGAGAGAGCTGTGTATTCTAACCAGCTGCCAAAGTATATAAGTTGTACGATTTATGTGTCGCCAATGAAAGTGCATTGCTTCCAAAGGATAATAACAAGTAAAGTTGCACTAGTATAAACATGAAATTAAAATGACATAATAAGACTAAATAACAATACGTATAGCGAAATACCGAACATAAGAGAGTAGCTTACATGGCGGGATGCTTTCATGCGTGTTCCAGAAATAATGACTTGCTAAGAAAGAGACACACATGCTTACTATAAACAGTTTTTTCCTGGTTTTGCAAATTATTTTACTAGAAAGGAATCGAACCAGCGACTCCGGTTTAGTGTCCGAACTTTCTATCTACCCGGACAAGGGGAGAAAGAACGCATCTAGACTGTCGGTGCGGAATTGTCTCAGTTGTCAGCAATACTGACAAACTGTCTGAATAAAAAGGCTACTTACTTCCTATTTACTGCGTGGTTATAAGAACTTAGTGCTAGAAAACTATTCCGCAATTGCTTCTACGTGATAGGATTTAGTTGCAAACAGAAAGTATAGAAGTGGACATTTCTTCTGGGTGTCGATGAATATATTATAAGTTAATTGTCCTTATTTCGATTGTGTTTATGCAAGTTTGTGAGTGATTGTGTCGCATGTGCGTTCATTATACCGATTAAAAACAAATATTACTTTTAATGAGTTCAGGAAAACTTCATCGATTTTTGTCCTTAGAGTAAGTTTTGATAACGACTTGGAGTTTAATGCAGGCCTAACTGATATGATTTATAATCAAAACGAAAATCTGTATTATGTCATAGCAAATATCCAAGTAAGTTTAATTTAAAGACTGAAAATATTATTAAATAAATATTAAACACCTAAACCTCAAACATGTTTGCAATTAAGTCATACAATGGAACTGTTCTTTAGTAGACGTGAGTGAATTCAGTTTGTGGGAAATTTACATTTATCCGCTCAAAGAAACCACTTTTGAACAAAAAAGGTTATGCACGTACATCATCACTAATATAATGTATACATTATTAACCAATAATAAATCAAAATTTATTTGCAACAATATATATTTAATTTATTTATTTATCGTGTAATATTTTAATTATATAAATATTAGTAAATAATGGGAGCAAAGTATTCGATTTCCTTATGTTTTACATCTGACAACTTCGTTGTAATATTAACGCATCTGAAGACCTGTTTCCCTTTAATACGAAAAGTAAACTAGAATTTGAAACTTAATTGAGAGTGTAAGTTAAGAATTAAGTTCATTGCAGTTAAGTTTGTTTTTCAAGAAACTTAAAATATAATATTACTTAAAGGCGTGAACTAACGTAAAATAATGACGGAACATTGCTCATCCTTGAGCTTGCCACTGTAGAAAGTAAGATTAAATATAATATTCTGCCTTTTATTTTGGTAAATGTCGTTAACAAATAATATAAATCGTTACCAAAGACAAGCTGAAAGACTTAAAATAATTCGTATAATTGCTAATCGTTGCTCTGGGTGACGCAATGACGTTTTAGGTAAGAATCACTTGATAGACAATGTCATAAAATTGGTATATTATTTTNAATGACGTTTTAGTTAAGAATCACTTGATAGACAATGTCATAAAATTGGTATATTATTTTAGGTTAAGCCTTTGTTGTTACAGACATCCTAATGATGATCAAACATGATATCGATGCCCTAGCCTACAATAAGNCCTAGCCTACAACAGGAATAAACACCTTATAACAGCATAAAAAGCAACTTGTAACCGTAGGTAAACATCAGTGTCATAATACTTATTGATGAAATGTCAATACGAAATCAATAAATATTTCTTCCTATGCTGCGATACACATGTACATCACGCACAATTCTTAATGCTCAGTGCAGTCGAAAAAAGAACGTAAATATCACAAACACATTCCATACAAATTGCCTGTGAGGAAAGGCGTCGAGGATTTTTTCTTGGGAACAGAGAAAGTCAAATTTTTACAAGAAATTATGGTGATGAATAATAGGTATTGAAGATTCACTAAATACTCAGATAAATATATTAAGATAAATGTTATTACTGTAACAGCTCCATATATTGTTACTTATGGCGAATGGTATTAGCAGTTATAGTTTCAGAGTTTGCTTATCATATTTTAGAAACACTTTCAAAGTTCGCTTCCTTTAACAACTAGTCGTTACTTACTTTTTTTGTAAAAAT
>NQII01006045.1:120652-133375 GCA_002778355.1 Clitarchus hookeri
GATTTGATTTACGAAAGTCCTACACAGCAGCGCTAGTTACATAGCAAATTACGTTATCGCGCAGAAATATTGGCTTGAAAACACTCCAATAATAAAGGATATTCGTGTATTACAACTCTGAATATTTCATTGCAGCAAACTAACACTATATGACTGGAGGTCATAATGTCACGAACAAGGCGTTTTCATTCATTTAAGATGCCGTCGTATGGAATTCATTCAAATGGATGAGTTAACGAGAGGTTTCATGGTAGTTTTCCGTACTGCTGGTTGGCCCTTGCTCTGTATTGTGTAAGAAGAGCACGTGATTTAACAACCGTCTGATACATTTAGCGACAGTGTTACCAGGAAGAAAATGTGTATCGTCGTAGAGGGACCAGATCTCGGAGGGAGTCTGACGTCAGAGCACACAGAATGTTGTATTAGGCGAATGTCCACTATCACGATTTCTAGTTAAGTGAAACATAACAAAACATTAATCAGGTGTGTCAAACTTCACATTTATAATTTTTTTTATATTGAAATACATTTAAATTATTTTTCAGAAATATACATTTTCTTAAAACGGCAAGTTTTTAAATATTAACACGTTTAGGATATTACAAAAACATAATTTTATTTATACTACAGTAATTACTTTACATTCTACAAAAATTTCTTAATTTGAATAGTTTGAATACTGCTGATTTCTTTATCAGCCTAATGCTTATCAAAAAAACGTTCTGCCAATATGACAGATTACTACATAATAAATTATTCTTAAATAAACGTTTAAGAATGTAATTTTTTGAATCCCTGTATTTTTTTCTCTATATAACTGCATTATTTTATCTTATAAATCCGAATATGGGTTTAAAATTATAGACATTACTAGTTTTAATATTATTAAGCGAATTCACTTATATTTAATTTTCAGCGCCAGTATTTCTAAATAATATTGTTTTGAGTGAAATTTGTGACACGTTCAAAAATTTTCAACAACGCTAAGGTGATGCCGCGG
Organism: Clitarchus hookeri; assembly: GCA_002778355.1. NCBI lineage: Eukaryota > Metazoa > Arthropoda > Insecta > Phasmatodea > Phasmatidae > Clitarchus > Clitarchus hookeri. The sequence goes on from NQII01006045.1 coordinate 121,653, forward strand.
TGGTGAATGAACATCCCTCTCTTATGTAAATGTAAACTCTATAATAAATGAGTTCATTAAATACCCTGCTGTTGGATTTGTTGTAGGAAATGTTAGTAGATCTAAAAATTTATATGAAATAAGTACTACATATTATATTGGTTATGATATTTAGAATACATTTAAGGCAAATAAAAGATTTTTCATATATATGTCATCTTTTTTAAAATATTCCGAAAGATTATTTTATATATATTAAGTTATGTAAAAGTAATGAAATATCTCCACAATCACACAACAGTAAAGCTGTTTTTTAATATATATTTGTAAAATAACTAAAATTTTAATTTTTAAATGATTCTTCAAAATCATTGTTTAAACGAAAGTAATTTTAGAAACTACATGTTTTGAAAGAAAAATTTAATTAATTTCCATTCAAACAATTGAGTTTATGTAAATATATTTANCGGGTCAGCTAGTTAATATATAATAATTGTTCAACTTAGTTAACAGGTCCCAATATCATAAATCTACTATCATGAGGTAGAAGATTTGCAGTCTTTATTTATGTTTATTTCATCGGGTAATAAAGCAAGAATACAACATTTTATTTAATTTACTATATATTAGTATTTCTATATAAATAAACGGTAATTTCAAGTAAACCAATATTAATGCAAAACTTTCAAAAAAACCCACTCAATTATAATTATTACACACATATTTTAGTTTAACTGAAAATAAGAATAATGTAGAAACATTACATCGAAATTCAATTTAACTCAATAGTTTAAAAAAAATTAATAATGAAATAATACATTAAATGAATCGGCTTAGTAAAATATTTCATTTTCCTCGTATTGTGTACGATATTCAATTTAAAGAAGGTCTGCTGAAATGAACAGGAAAATGCAATGTGTGTTAAATATCGTTCAAGGGGAAGGAATATTCAAGATAACTTGATAGTAATATGAAGAAAAATTCCAGAAATGTAATATATTTTTATAGCAATAATGTTTTCCTGGCAGTATCTTTCAAAATGGTTTAAGACTGAAACATTCACGTTATGATTTTAGTCTGCATGTAAGCTATGTTGGCACATAATAATGTCGCAAAAGGTATATCACATAAAACCAACGTGATGACACCTGAAATTTAAATAAAGTTACTCCATTGTAGAAGTGTCAGTTGGCCCTCCATTCTACTGTTTGCGTACAGATGTGTAGGAAATAGTTTGACAGTTAATAGAGATATGATTCTTATGTTCATGATTGTGTTTAAGTTTCAGGTGACATCTTTAGGCATGGAACACTAATTGTTGAATTTAACAAACATAATATATACAGCCAGTACGATAAGTTGGATTCAAATATTATAGCTCCATAGATATCATATGTAATACAAGGTGTAACGAGTCAACCATTCTCAGCTAAGAAACTCTTTCACTCTAAATAACATAATTCCTGCTGTTAAGAGTTGTTTTGGTTTCTTATTTGCGAATTAAGTTTTGGTAGTTTGAGGAATATGATATTCCAGGCAGCGCTATATGTCAAATGTCGGATACAATATACAAATAACCTATTTCAATTGCAAGCAATTTATGACCACCCCACGAAGTTCAGTTGAAATAAGTTTATGTGCTCGGTATATACAGATTACCAATCTAAAAAAGGTGTAATGCTTTTTTGTTAAAATTGCGTCTGGTGTGCTGAAATCATTTATCGATAGAGTGGCCAACCACAGCAGTTTAAGTGTTGAGTACTTGCTGAGATATTAGTGCTTGGTTTTTCAACACATGCTACATATATAGTGCCTGATAAACGAGGTCATTAATTAAAATATTTTACATATATACAATAGGCACAGCTAAGATACGATGATTGGCTGAAATCTGTGAAACTATTTCGTAGATAAATGTAACTAAAATATTTTCGCAACCATAGTTTAAGATTAACGTGGGTTGTCGTATAGTATTACTTGTATGTCACATTTTGTGTAATTGGTTGTGTGGTTTCGGAAATATGACAAATTTGTAGGCAATTCCATCTGCGAACATTGAGGATGAATATGAACACAATACTCTATATTGGATACTAACAGTGTGGACTGAACATTATTTGTTAAATTCCGGCGTAGCGTTCCTGCGATATAACATGATAAACACTACCGTTTTGAAAATGAGCTTCCAGAATGCAAGCTAATTTTAAATGTCGAATGTCCTTGCAAAGTAATATATCACTAGAATTATGAATATAATTTCACGAATTAAAAGTTTTTAGGTGATACAGAATCCCACACAGAGAAACGCACACACGTAGAACAGTGATCTCGTAANGCACAGCTTACCTTCAGAAAGTATGGTAGAAATCGCATAAGGAATAATTTAATCATTTTTAATCACTGAACATCGTATTTAACAGAATAATATAACATTTTTAGTGCGGTAATAATCGGTGATCTTACGTTTACAATGAGTTGGGCTAAAGTATAAACACTCTTATCAGAAGTTTCGGACACTAAAGCGAAACTGTCATATAAATTTCCCTNATGAGTTGGGCTAAAGTATAAACACTCTTATCAGAAGTTTCGGACACTAAAGCGAAACTGTCATATAAATTTCCCACAGATATACTGTCCATTGGCAGGCATTAATAGGGAGTGGACATTTATTACATCTGCAACCTTGCGAATAGAATGTTAAACAGGTGTAGGAATGTCTCTGGCTGATCACTCTTCCTGAAGTGATGTAGCAAGAGCAGTAAGTGATGTGTGTCGTTGGGGTCTGGCAAGCAGTCGCTGTTACATTTCATCTCTGAGGAATTCGAAGGGAGTGAGATTGGTGATCTCGGCTTTCCAACAGACTGTGCTTTGTGTTACGTAGCATTGTCATGCTGGAACATATTATTATCATCTCCGAACTAGTCCTCTACGGTAGAATACAAGAAGCTGCTGTAGATATACTTCTAGCCTTCCACTTTTAACATTCTCGGTAGTATTACAAGAGGACCAAGTCCCTTCTATGAAAACATACAAACACTCTCAACCCACATTGCCGAATTCCACCTTGGGCACTATACAGGCCGGTATGTAGCATTCGCAACACTTAAACACTCCCATCGGTCTGTCATATGGTATAGTGAGATTTATCACTCCAAATAACGCGTCTCCGGTGGTTCACTTTCCAATTGCGGTGCTCTTTACAGGCAGGTGCCTGATCTTTGAACCGCAGTCTTCGTACCTACCGGTGCACACACATGGTGCGAGCTGCACAATCAGTGGCACTGAGGAATTCGCGGCTGGTGATACCATACTGCGACATGCGATGTTCCTGTACCACATTCTTCAGTGCTCGACCATCCCTGTCGGTTGACGTACGTGGGCTACCCAGCCATGATGTTGTTGTGGTTCGCCTTCCCATTTCCTCTTCATATTCACATCCACAATGGTTGACTTGGGTAACTTGAGAAGAGCGGAAATGGCTTTGACGAATTTCTTACTGATGTGGCAACCGATAACTACCCCACATTCGGTGTCACTGAGCTAGCAGGTCACAGGTCACATGTTCCGTCCACAGTAACTTGTAAGTAGTGATGTTCAAGTAAAGAACTAACAAAATCAGCAGTAGCTGTATGCTAAAGAAGACTGTGTACCGTGGCATAGGTCACGGCCATTAGTGGATCATTATACTCATTGCTCAACATATACACTAATCATAATGAACATTAACAGACATGGTTCATTATTAAATAATAAAATTAATATATCTTGATGAGCCTACCATATTAAAGAGAAAACTTCTTGTTTAATTGTGGAGATATGAGTATAATCGACAACAGCTTGTCAGTACCGAAGGCTACAAATCAGAAAATGGAAATCAAACAAGGTTTATGCTTCAAAAATATTTTGTCAGTAAATAAGAATTTTATCAACTATTATTAAGTTCAATATTTTAAATTATTTAATCTACCACCCCCATGACACTGTGCAAGGGTAACGAAATACAGTTAATATTTTTTTTAATGCCATTCATAAATAAACTCTGCCAAACTAGCGAATGAAAAAGTTAAAGTGAGTGAATATAAATCATATTCTTCCAAATACATTTTGTTTGCTTTTTTATTTTATCTCCTTCCGTGACACACGTATACTAGCCATTGATGAATACTTGAAACGTTTCTGTTATATCAAAATCTATTACATGTTTCATTACGCAAAGCCTACTTTCTGATACTCCGATGCAATATCTAATTTCCTTTGCCTCACAGAATTTAAGATGTTTTCAAGGCCGTCGAAAAAATGTATTCTTGGTTTGTTCTTGCCAGCAGCTTTCATTAGAGAATATGCCCGGTTCCTCATTTATGTTACGTAACACATCATATGTGAGGCGCGTTCAAATGAATCCCGTTAGATGCGCGACATGTGACGTATTGATTAGTAGTTTCCTAACGCGGATACTGAATTGTAACTCTATGTGCGACGCATGTGCAATGATCTTCAAGTTTCTATGGGCTTCATAACTAAATGCGCGGCAGCTAAAACTGTGTTTCAGGAAGGCAGTTTCCATGCAAGACTTTATGGAAGCTGCACAGCCACGCGCATGGATTGTTTTATAGAATAATTAACCGACTGCTGGCCATTTACATAAATTTTGTGTTAGATAGTCCTGTACAATTTTCCGTGGAAGATTCTCTACATAATAGGAAGCTTAACCAACCATAGAGTGGGCGGTGATAGGACAGTTGTCCTGAAAATTATTTCCTTTTGAGGAAAATTGTAAGGCCATTAAAATCTTTGAAGTCAAAAGCAAAAAGTATAAAAGTGTAGTTTATTTATAACACACCAAAACATTTTCAATTCTAGTATATATCCGTGTTTAACACGAACTCTTTCAGTTATCACAAAAAATGGGCACTCCATGAATTAACAGATATAACATAAGTTGTAAGTGAAATCCATCCTAGTGTCACATTTCTTATTTCATTTGTACAAATCATATACTAGGATGTATTTTACTCTCAGATTATGTTGTATCCATTAGTGCATAGAGTGGATTTTTTGAGATAGTTGTAACAGTTTGTGTTAAATGTGGATATTCTAAGCGATTTTAAAATATTTTTTATGAATAAACCATATTTTTATGTTTATTATTATTTAAATTCACTCTTATTTAATGACCTTATTATGTTCTCAAAATGAAATAAATTATACGACTGCTGTCTTCACTAAGTGTGCCCTATCACCTCCCACTCTCTGGTTGGCCAAACTTTCTACCATGTAGAGAATATTCTACTTGTATCGTAAGACAGGTTACTCAGCAAAATATTGCAACCATACCTGCTTGCATGCAGGTCCAGATAGCAGTTATTGTAAAATTTTTCACTAGAACATTGTACCATGTCACATGGTTTATTAAATATATAGTAATTTGCTACCNGTAATTTACTACCACCGGAGATTTTATTCGCAGCAACAGTATTCGTGTCATTCAGGGTAGAAGAATTTGCTGCGACTGTAAATCTACATCCGTTATATATTATTTACATGCCCTCTGGCGTATTGGAAGTAGCCAACTTCTGTCTGGGCACGACGCCCAATGAACTCGCATTCCAGATGTCTACGGTTCAAGTCCTGGTCAGGCTGATTTTATTCTGATTTCAAGGGTTGTCCAAAACCACTGTAGACGATCGCTGGTTCCTCAATAAAGGCCTTGTCTGCTGTTTGGTGTTATATTAAAACGTCGTGGATTACAATCGTAACAGTCAGTGAGTATATATAACAGAAGCTGTCTCCTCTATCTCTCTCTCTCTATATATTTAAGTATAATCTAACCAGTTTTTTATCAGTACATTTTGTAACTAAAAATTTTTACTCCAAAATTATTAACAAATATATATGAAATGCAATAGGCTAATATAACAATTTTATAAATCGATAACAATATTTCTAGTTTATCCTATTACTTAACGTATTCACTAAGATATCAGGGTATCGGGACCAATTAACTTAATCGGAACCAGTTATTTACTTGTGTATGTAAAATGTAGTGTTTTATTGGAGTCAGATCTACAATTAACTAGCTTCTGCGGTTCTGGTTCTGCAGCACCCACCAAGTCTGTACTCGTGTGGATTACGGTAACTTTATATCAGTAACAACTCTAAATACTTCATGAATTTCCTGTAAAGTTTGTGATTTTTAACCCATTACTATATTATTGCAAAAAAAATATCTATTGAGAAAACTGAAATGTGTACACCAATATTAAGTCAATTTAAATAAGCTCAGATATTACGTAATTTTACATTTTAACGTTCATCAGACAAAATGAGGAAGCAGAATTAGCTTAGCATACATCATATAAATATGTGTGTACTGTTGGAAAGTGTGTGACTGAGCTAATTATTGTGAGAGAATGTACTTGTTGACAGGAGAGAATCTGCCATGGCCGCCAGTAGTATATCCATGCTGGCCTTGCTACTGCTGATGTCCGCTGTAACACCAGGACTCAGTACAGAGGGCGAAGGCTCGGTAAGCACGCCACATATCTACAACTCCTGTAGCTTGGTCATGAATCTGCAGATCCCGAGTCTTTCTATGAAACGATAACAAGGAAGGGGGCTTGAGAAACAAGTGATCAGAAATATGTTCTAATAATGTGAGAATTGTACTTTACCGGTGGTTCTGCGGCTCCTAACATTCTGATACACTGCGGCACAAACATCAGTAAAGGCGACGTATTAATATCTTCGTCGTTATACAGCTGTGACGCTCTTGATACACGGAAATAACATTTATTTTTTGAATCAATAATTTGAACTCGCCAATGAATAGGTCATGTTGATACTGATCATCTATTATTCCATGCGTACAAGTTTGCAGCGAATAGTAACGTAACTAGTTTGTAATCCAGGTTTAATCAGAAACGAAGCATTCTTATATGTGTGGTACATGTGCTGCTACTGAAACTAGCTGCATTCACATATGCAGTGCGGAGTGTACTCACACAGTATAGTGTACATACACACACTCTGCTGAATAACTCACGCACTGTCATGTTGGCTCTGATACGTTACCCTTTGCAACACCAGAACTCTGGCAATAACTATATTTCAGTAAGTACTGCGTATGTTATTGTAACCGAACTGCTGCGTTATCACGATAGATATGTCAGGCTTGAAAATTGTTGGATTTATAGGAACAGTAGGGAAAACAATTGCCCTGTAAAGGACTCTGTGTTACAACTATCTATTATCTTCCACACAGTTATACTAGGTCTGATACTCCTGATCCTTGGAGAGTATTTAGCTCAGTAAGAAATTCCCACATTGTAACCTAATGCCTCCTTCTCGGCTGTGGCTGACCTCCCGTGGCGCAGTCGGTTGGTGCTCCGCCGGTCTGGGGTGCGGGAGGTTCTGGGTTCGAATCCTAGGTAAGGCGCGGGTGTAAGTTTAATTGAGGTAATTTGCTACTTTCTATGCTATCTCCTGATAAGACTTCAGGTTCAACACCGTGGGACGGTAATAAGCATTTTACAATACATTTATCTACTACGTTATGTCTGCCGCATGGATATGTCATCACACACACCACTTCAGTATTACTCTTCGCATTTACGATCCATTGATAAAAACTATTTGCCGTAGGTTTTACTGTTGTCTATACAGATTACATTTACTTTATGATTATACTGTATATCACAAACTGGCTTCAAAATTTTACTTTCTTAGTTGTTGCAAAGAGTATTTGTGCACTGTTTTTTAATTGAGATACACTGCAAATTATAATTTAGAGAAGAGTTTCACAGACAAATCAACCTAGAAAAAACAGAATATACCAATGAACCTCACTTTAACCAACTGCCGATAAGTTAGGAAAGTGTTGATGGCGGTGCAAGTAGACTGGCGCCACCAGTATGTATGTGGCTAGGATAGTAAGCATGAGTTGGTATTTAAACATACTTGTGCTCTGATTACAGCAGGATCATACGGCGACTGCCCTCATCATCGCCATGAGAGAAGTCAGCCGCGCCCTGGAATGCTTCGGCGACGCAGTGCAAGAAGGTCTACGGCAGCAGAGACAGATTAGTGACGCCTTGACAGACCTGCACACGCTCACAGCTACAGTGAGTGTATAACCAACAAACGTAGATGCTGCTAATAGGGAAAGAGAATGAGGTAGTGTAAGAGTAGTGTCCACAGGATCATTCTCAAATACGTGCAACTATAAACAATTGCACTCTTGTGTAGTTACTAGCTACAGTAAACTAAAAACAAGTATATTACGAACTTTAGAAATAATTCTCACGTTTGGCTGTGAACTTGCAAACATTTGCTGTAGTGTTGTTTACTGAAAGTTTTGTTGCTTTATAAGAACGCAATTTTGAGTGTTCAATTGTTCAATTTAATAATTTCAGCTCGTAGAGACCTATAAATAATTGGCCTTCCTTATTTCTTTCGAGTCTTTTTACTAAGAAAATTCATAGTTTAAAAACGTATGCCCTTTGTTGAAGTCGGTTTATAAATAAGATGGTAGTCAAACCTAATAATTATAATGTACCATACTGCCTTTATATATTACCTGACTAATGTTACTTTTCAATTGATGCTATCATTTATCCATTCTGATACCAGTTTCTCTTGTCTACCAGTTAATAAAAATGTAATTCAATTATGAAAATACTGTGAAAATATATCTTATGGTAACCTTTTTTATGTGACAGGTTTTGCGAGTCGAAGAACGAATACATCAGCAAGGTGGAATGATAGAATCCCTGAAGGAAAAAAATGAAGGCATAACAAAAGTAGGATTATGTTAATTTTATGTACTTCAAATTAAGAATTTACTGATACTACTAAAGACCCTAATTTCCTCTGCATGGACGCAAATAATTGTTAACGATTTTCTTGAAAGTTTAGATGGTAAGTAGGCCTTAACGTCTCATTGACAACAATGCCTTTAGAAATCCAATGCAACAGTAGTGAGACATCTACAAATACATACGTACCTTACCTAGTACTAGAACCCAGAAAACCTCGTCCCATAATCTAGCGTGAAATCAACTGTATTACGGAGGTAGGATATGGACCATAAACTAAACGAAATAAGTATAAATTCTAAGGTTTAATAACTTTAAATATTTACATTGTCATCATTAATNTTAAATATTTACATTGCCATCATTATTTAATCTGAGTCATTTAAAATATATATGTTTACATGGCCTACTGTAGCGCTACTTTTGCAAAGATTTTGGTGGAAATCGGGTGATTGGTTCCTGAGCTATGATATAATAGCCTCATTTTATTATTTATTGCTTTCATACAACATTTTCTAAACAAGATTCTCTGTTTGAGAAGTTTATAATAAATTCGGTCAGCATATAAAATTAATTTAACATAGTTTACATAGCTTCGTTCATATAACATACTTAGCTAAAATATTAATGTAGTAGCCATTTTCATAATGGCTGTCCGGCCCACTTAAAACATATAAATAAGTATGGCCTATGATAGTACAACTTCTTCGCCAAATTTGATAGCAATGGCTTGGTTGTTTTTCTATATATGACGCAAAAATAAATTTTGAATGCATGGTATATCTTACAAAATGGGATATAGCTTAAGCTCTGTAAATTCTTATTTGTTGGTAGAAACATATGTTGCCTGCATACAAAGTTTAGTTAAAATTAGTTTAGCAGTTTCGTAGCAACAATATTTATATTGCTGCGGTTTTGAAAATAGGATTGTGACCGACTACAAACATATTAACTTATATGGCATGCTGTGGTTCCACTTGTTTGCCAAACGAAGTACTTTATACTGTATTTCTCTGAACATTTGCAAATTCACTTTTTAGTGTGTCTTTATTGACAGAATGGCTGACTGTAGACTTCGTGTAGACACATTATATAATTGTATTCTGCAAGCATACAATATTAAGTCGAGGTTTATTATATGGTTTCGACGATTTAGAACATTAAGCTAAAGTAGCTGTGTTGTTGCATTTTCGAAAAACTGCCTTATTGATTTATGTTACATATGGTCACATGGCATACCATAACTTTATTTACGTTCCAAATGTGACGAGAATCGGCACAGGATTTCTGGAAATATATAGTAAATGCTATATTTATTCTTGTAGTGCTTTCTTCTAAATAGTCTGATCAACAACAATATCCACTTAAAAATTAAATACCTACATATTTCACTATAAACACTTGAAATTTGGGTATATCTTTTGAACGTTTCCCGAAGAATGACGAAGCTCCTTAAATTTTAAATGGTCCGCCATTTTGAAAGTATGAGTTTTGCGTGATCGATGATTATAAAAATCGGATATACTTACTAAGTATTACAAATGCACCGAGTTTAGTGAAATTTGGTGTCCGTGTTCAAATGATTTAGGGACACACCAACGTACACACCAATGTACACACCAATAAACTCACACATTCACATACAGGAATGTCATTTTATAATCCTTTTTTCCTGCATTTGCAAAAGCTAGAAAATGAGATGACCAATTAAAAATATTTTGCTTTCATGAACTCGATATGTATTTTAGCACAATTAATTCAATGTATGTATTACTTCTTTCTCTTTTTTATGTTTTAGGCCTATGTTTCTAATATTCACGTCAGATATATGGAAATATAAAATAAGGTATATTTCCAAAATGTATAGATTGTAAAACTTTAAAAATGGATATTAATGCTTGTTCTTAAATACAGTGACAGATACCTAAGAAATCATAGACATATAATGTACCTAAAGATGAGAACAAAAGGGTAGTTTACTGTGGAAAAGAACCCGGGATGTGGTAGAAGCGAACTGACTTTCCTTAATGACCGTAAATCTTTCAACAGCTATTCGGATAAAGCATACTTCACAGGAATCATAAACAAACGTTGTGCTAAAATGGTGTGATACAACAGCTCCCACAGAATGACATGTAACACCTGCCTCGAACAGGCGCACAGAGGTGATAGGTCTAATTTTATTAGAAATATAAAAACAGCGTGTGTGTGTGTGGATGGAGAAGGGGGTGTTATTCAACTCGTAATTACGACTGGCCACTCCACCTGTAGCAGATATGAGAGTGGTGAAAATATGAAGTAAGGTATTGTGATATACGTATTTGGTTTCCCTATGGTACTATAATTTCTGATTATTATCGTCCGCCATTTTTGGTCATACGTGTAGCTGAGAGCGTGCTGGCAGTGGCAGATCAAATTCCAGTTTCTCCTTTCTGCGGCTTCTATTGCAAGAAAGGTGAGAAGCACGAATTGTTGGGCAGTATCGCTTGGATACAGGGGTATTTTGTTCACAACGGTGGGTTGTTCTGCACCACTCTGGGCAAACAGTGCAGCTGCGGGTTTTCGGATGTTTACACTGGCTATAACGAAATGTGCAATTCGGTAACAAAACTGCAGATGTGATAAATTGAGTCAATCTAAATCAGTGCTTTGTAAAGTAAGTTAAAGTGTTATTATAGTCGAATTTGCAAATTTATGGGTTACCAGTCTTTAAATATAGTAAACAATATTGAAACTCTGAGAAACATGGCAGTGACCGCAGTTATAATTATTACCACACGGCATGGCGAGGTTGGCAAACTGTGCGGCAGCTCAAGTAGCAAAATGTGTAGCTGTCGTGCTGAACTCTGCATGTTTGAATCTCGCTGTTGCCTTATTTTATTCAATAAATTAAAGGTTTTTTATCAAGAAAATACAAACTTGTTAATAAGT
>NQII01006046.1:4017-25811 GCA_002778355.1 Clitarchus hookeri
GATCTGTGCCTTCACCACCACACAAGCAGGTAGCGCGTGTGCCCATACGTTGGCAACTGTTGTGTTGGCAGCCTGGAGCCGCTGAGAGGCTACCAAGGGGAGGACATAGAGATCCAGCTGCCTGGGAACCTGACGGTGTACGACATCGACTGGCTGGGTGTGTGGTGCGTGCAGTATAGACACAACTTTGGCCACGTGCTCATCCCCAAGGACCTGGATGTGCCGCCGGCCCTCGGCCAAACCAAGATCACTGTAAGTCACTCTAAACCTCCTCCCAGGAAACCATTCCCTATACTCACCGGCCTCTCCGACATCTTCTTCGGTTGATGCACGGAACTATTGCTACGTTGAGCTCATATACTCTACTTAAAGTTAGAATACAAAAGGCTGTGGTTTACAAACTTCAAGCAAAGGGGATTTATTGCACAACACACCAATAATTTTTAACTTACATAAGTTATTTTGATTTTATTTATGTTTGTCTTTCATGTGAATTGTGTTCTTACATGCAAAATATATATTTTTTGTTACATTTTATGTTCCTTTTATATGTCATATTTATTACGTGAAATGGTATGTATGTTCTTATTTATTATTTACAATGATATGTAAGGTTTCAGTACAGTGATGTACAATTTTGTATCCTTTTATAACTAAGAATAAATATTTTTAGTAATTATGCATGTTTTATTTATTTTTATATTTGAACTTTAGTGTCTGCCATCATAGTAGGCAAAGAGTTAGTTACAGAACATAAAAGTTATCTTCCGAGAGATGACAGGCATGCATGGATTAACTTTATACCAAATGCATGTAACACATGATTTATGACTATCGTCAATAGCGAATATTTGCCACTACTTACTCGCCTTTGTCTGAAATATAAGTACTTGAACTCTTTGGTTAGACTATTTCAAGTGAAAATAAAATAGAACTTGATTTAGGAAATTAGAAATGAGATAAATTGTGTTGGAAGAGTAAGGTGATAATTGCATTTTTACTAGGAAGTGGTTTTAGAAAACGATTTGTGATAATATTTAGCAGTACAGTACTATCTCATCTTTATTACAGAATGATCAATCAATTTGAAACATTGATTAGTAATCTGCTAGCAAAACACAGGCATCCTTCAGTAAACAGCTGAAATATCATTGACATCATGTGAAAAAATATTTCCTTAAGCAGATTACAGCCATTAATAAAAAAAAAGGCTCCAAATTTGCAGGTGTCACATCTGCAGCATAACCAGAACTAGATTATGTTTAGTTTGCTTCACTGCCTTTCGCAACAAAATACCATAGGACTCAAGTGCAGAAATGTAACAGTTGATACAAACATAGTTACACATGGAATAACTTATTATAATGATGTGCCGCAGCTTTTCTCTTACTAATCACACACACTGGTAACTTGGCAGTTCTCGTACCATGATGTCCGGTGGCTTCATTACAAGTCCTTTAGCCATGGATTAGACATAACTTACATTTACTTGCATGACACTGCATAAAAATGTTATGCTTTTGCATGTTTTAAAATAATAAAACTTCCATACACTATAAGAGACACTGATAAATGAAATATTACCAGAAACAAAGTTCATCAGTGGTTTTTGTCCTCAATTTTTCCAGTGCTGAGAGGTAAGATGAATCCAATATTATCTTCTGAAGTATTTCTTCCGGCTTAGATAAGAGCATCATTCTATAGAAACATTTGACATAATTTTCCAACGTGATCGGTTTCGCAATACGTATTTGCAGGAGTGTCGAAATTGTTTCCGAGCTTCCTCTGGTACGCAGCGAAAGACTCCAGAAAGCCGCGAAGCTGACACACGCTCCTCGCGTGATCTTGGTGTCTGATCTCGGGACCAGGCCTCGAAGTTGCCTGGACAGACGGGAATGCTAAGTCAGCAATGAGACTTGTGAACACTGGTGCAATGTAAGCAAGAAGCGTGAGATCAACCAGATTCCTGCTCGTTCTTTTTAATACACTTATCTCAATGAAACATATATTAACAGTAAACAAAAGGACGCAGCAGTGAGCAGTGATTGTGATTGTAATGGACTTATGGTACTTACACGACAATATTTTGCAATCAGGAATCAATTAGATGCTAAAATAACTTAAACTTATATTATAAAACTGCACACGTGTGCTTGACGCATGCTTCGCTGACCTTGCTTCGCTGAGCGAGGACTACTGAAGCTAGAAATTAAAGGCAGTATCAACAGTGGTTCCTCAGATCTCGTCTTGAGAGCGTAACAAGTGATGCAGTCTTCAGATGAATTTCTAGTCTTCAGACTTGTGCAAATTAACATTCAATTCTTGAGTTGTACTTATCTAAAATTAGTTTAAAGTTTATCTTCTCCAGTGATTTTAGATTGTCTTTGAAGCATAAACTGAGTCTTTTTTTTTGGTGTCAGTGCACTTTTGTCTGCACTCAACTCTTTCCTGTGTTTAGTTATATTTTTTCTAGTTTTTTTGTGCTGAAGCACATTTCAAAAATATTGAAAATTACACATTGTTGAAGAAACACTAACGATTCTACTTGTAAAGTACAAAGACATCATTGATAGTAATATCAGGTTCACATATATGCTGAAAAATCACAGTAAAGAAGATACTCACTTTTCAACATTTTTACGTGGAAAAGACAGATTTCATTTGTAGTCCTTCAGTATTACTGATTCTTCCATTAGGACCTGGAAAATAAATAAAGTTCTAAGCTAAAGATTCAGAATCTTTAAAAATTAAATATGCACAATTCTTACTGATATCAGTTACTAAATCTAACAAAGATAGTTGTTATTTATTGCAATATCACCAGATGTAATTTTTTACGCTGTGTTAATTTGTTTCCATAGATTTTTTCAGCAAGTGTTCAGTACTTGGAATAGTTGTTGTGCTCCATTTGCTTGTAGATAATTAAATGTAAGTTTTGTTACATAAAAACAATGTGGATTATTTAAATGTTCAGCCACTCTAAAATTACACAAAATAGAATTGAGGATGTGTACAATAACAGGACTGCCTCTTGGATCGGAGTCGGTAAACTGGAGGAATTGAGCGACGACACAAAAACTGCAGCCACTTTCTTTCACTCAGATGATGCATGCTCATCGCTCAGGCAGTGTATTACAGTTAATGACAAAGGGGAACCTGATGTTTGCAAGTGCCGAGGAAAAGTTTTATTACTGACTACCGTAGTTCCATTACTGGCACATCGGCTGAGGAAGTGACTAGTAATGACTGCAATTTGTTTTTCCGATTTTTCCATGCTGTGCCGTGGATCTGGAGCAGCCTCCTTGGTGGTACAACCCGGTAAGTGTCCTCGCAGGTATGCAACGCTACAGGGTGTTCACTGCGGCACGAGTACTTCTGAAACACACTGTGTATAGTCTGTTCATGGTTTCTTCACACTTTTTGAATCAAACATTTGAAAAACCACCCCACATATGACGTGTTTAGTTGTTTCCCAGACACATGCGTCATGCACAGAGACCTGCAAAATTTGCGTTATTATTTGTGGACACGTTGAACTTCAAAAATGTGTATCTTTGCAATATGTTTGTCATTGGACCAAACTTTATTTGACACACCCTGGGTAACTCTGCGCCAATAAATGAGCACTTCACAACTGTGTGCTCCAATCATGTGCAGTTCAGTTAAAAAGGGAGTGACTTCACATCTGTGAAGCAGCCAACGGAAAAACAACGCCGGATCAAGTATATACAGTTCTATAAAGTTCATCCTGATGCCAAATAGTAACGTGAATTTTGCATGGCTCTAGTAATGTATCACTACAAGCATTATATGAGTATGTCAACATAAAAATACCTTAGGTTTGGTTAAATTGAACTTTTATTAATATTTTATTTATAAATAATAATTTTTCATTTATTAACTAATATTAATAAAAACAGTGAGAAAATACGTGTGTTGGTAATGTCTAGTGATAAATAGTTCTTATGCAAAATATTATTACACTACGTACACACGAATGCAGTGCGCTGTCCCTATAGTGCAATTTTCTAGACTCGGTTAAGCTTTCCTTGCATAAGGTGGAGGAATATCCTGAAAATAGAACTTTAGCGGCGTTTCAGAAAAGTTGGAAGTAACCGTGAATCTACTATAAACACCGGTATGCAGGTTCCAAGTTCAGTTGGGAGGAAATTAATAAAATTAGTTCTTAAGAACTTATGGCCGTTGCAGTTAATGTTTCTTGTTTCATACGCGATACAGAATTAATCTGCATTTTGTAACTCATTTATGTTCCTAATAATTCCACGGTTTAACTTGGATGGCGTATGATTAAAGTGACAAGGCTATTTGGTTCTCCTATTTTAATAATTTCTCATTGTTTCTGTTCATCAAATTTGTTTTGTTTGGCTAACGATGTTCATTGTGGCAATGTTAATTTTACGTCCAGCAGAATGACACAAAATGAAAAGTAATAGTATATTCTAAGCAGGGCTTTCAGAAGTGTCCAACTAACTGAACAGCTTGCACCTAGCACTGCACTGCACTGCACTGCACTGCACTGCACTGCACTGCACCAAAGTACGATTGCACCTGCACGCTAGTTTGTACATACCTCCCAAGTCAGGATGTAGTCTACAAGACTTTGGCAAGATAATACCACGCACGTTTCAAAGAGTTTTTCTTGTTAGTGTCCAGGATGCCAGTAACACGTTTCATTTAAGTGTGTGTCTGTCTCTATCTGTGTAAATGGCTCTACCTCAAAGGTTATACTGTGAATTATTATGGCAGGAAACGTAACCAAAAGTTTACAGGAAACAAAATGAGTACAGCGCCATCCAAAAACAAAACTATTTTAGTGTCTCCTACGAGAAGGCACAAAACAGAGTTAAGGATTTACGACGATAGTGAAGTAGGTACTGAAATTTAAGATCCTTCGAGATGCTTTGCTGAGAGAACAACAAAACATTCATCACCAATTCAGCCACAAACATGATCTCTTGAGGAGTACATAAGAAACAACTGTTAATCATGAACCTCTTTGCTCAAAAGATAATCAGTAAGCAACTTCCTATCTCTACTGTTCATTTAAGTAATCATGTTCAGAAAATGGCATGTATTTCAGGCAACAAACGACAGACGACTTCCAGGCAATACACATGGTCATACTCTGTGGACGCACACAAATGCTAGCTTTTGTCACGGTGTTATCACTGCTTACTTTCACCACTTTGCAATAGACACACGTGCGGCTTGAAGTCGCAAGTACAGGTGATCTCACCTTCACCAGTTCTGATTGTTGACAGCAGCTGGTAGCTACAGGTGAGTGTGATGCTTGCTCTCATACTTGTGCACCATTTCAAGCCTTGTGTCTGGTGGAAACTACGAGGGAGATTTGGTACTTAGCTGTCGACTCGCTGCATCAATGGTGAACATATCTATGTGCTGTCAAATCTAATATTTAGTGGCATCTGTGGAATGGTGAATTCTTACTTCCTTCCTTTGACTTTTAGGAGCACTCACGTAACACCAAAATACATGGAGTTTTTTTTTTTTCACTTGCTTTCCATCTCTGGAGAACTTTGTAACAGTACTAACGCCCTGCCATCTTACTCCGACTAGNTTTTTTTTTTCACTTGCTTTCCATCTCTGGAGAACTTTGTAACAGTACTAACGCCCTGCCATCTTACTCCGACTAGTGCATGCAATATCTACGGCCATTGGCTGTATCGAGGTGTAATTCTGGCACTCACCTGCAGTGATTTCAGAGNTCGCTGAGCGAGGACTACTGAAGCTAGAAATTAAAGGCAGTATCAACAGTGGTTCCTCAGATCTCGTCTTGAGAGTGTAACAAGTGATGCAGTCTTCAGATGAATTTCTAGTCTTCAGACTTGTGCAAATTAACATTCAATTCTTGAGTCGTNGTAACAAGTGATGCAGTCTTCAGATGAATTTCTAGTCTTCAGACTTGTGCAAATTAACATTCAATTCTTGAGTCGTACTTATCTAAAATTAGTTTAAAGTTTCTCTTCTCCAATGATTTTAGATTGTCTTTGAAGAATAAACTGAGTCTTTTTTTTTGGTGTCAGTGCACTTTTGTCTACACTCAACTCTTTACTGTGCTTAGTTATATTTTTTCTAGTTTTTTGTGCTGAAGCACATTTCAAAAATATTGAAAATTACACATTGTTGAAGAAACACTAACGATTCTACTTGTAAAGTACAAAGACATCATTGATAGTAATATCAGGTTCACATATATGCTGAAAAATCACAGTAAAGAAGATACTCACTTTTCAACATTTTTACGTGGAAAAGACAGATTTCATTTGTAGTCCTTCAGTATTACTGATTCTTCCATTAGGACCTGGAAAATAAATAAAGTTCTAAGCTAAAGATTCAGAATCTTTAAAAATTAAATATGCACAATTCTTACTGATATCAGTTACTAAATCTAACAAAGATAGTTGTTATTTATTGCAATATCACCAGATGTAATTTTTTACGCTGTGTTAATTTGTTTCCATAGATTTTTTCAGCAAGTGTTCAGTACTTGGAATATTTGTTGTGCTCCATTTGCTTGTAGATAATTAAATGTAAGTTTTGTTACATAAAAACAATGTGGATTATTTAAATGTTCAGCCACTCTGAAATTACACAAAATAGAATTGAGGATGTGTACAATAACAGGACTGCCTCTTGGATCGGAGTCGGTAAACTGGAGATATTGAGCGACGACACAAAAACTGCAGCCACCTTCTTTCACTCAGATGATGCATGCTCATCGCTCAGGCAGTGTATTACAGTTAATGACAAAGGGGAACCTGATGTTTGCAAGTGCCGAGGAAAAGTTTTATTACTGACTACCGTAGTTCCATTACTGGCACATCGGCTGAGGAAGTGACTAGTAATGACTGCAATTTGTTTTTCCGATTTTTCCATGCTGTGCCGTGGATCTGGAGCAGCCTCCTTGGTGGTACAACCCGGTAAGTGTCCTCGCAGGTATGCAACGCTACAGGGTGTTCACTGCGGCACGAGTACTTCTGAAACACACCGTGTATAGTCTGTTCATGGTTTCTTCACACTTTTTTAATCAAACATTTGAAAAATCACCCCACGTATGACGTGTTTAGTTGCTTCCCAGACACATGCGTCATGCACAGAGACCTGCAAAATTTGCGTTATTATTTGTGGACACGTTGAACTTCAAAAATTTTAATCTTTGCAATACGTTTGTCATTGGACCAAACTTTATTTGACACACCCTGGGTAACTCTGCGCCAATAAATGAGCACTTCACAACTGTGTGCTCCAATCATGTGCAGTTCAGTTAAAAAGGGAGTGACTTCACATCTGTGAAGCAGCCAACGGAAAAACAACGCCGGATCAAGTATATAACGTGAATTTTGCATGGCTCTAGTAATGTATCACTACAAGCATTATATACGTATGTCAACATATAAACACCTTAGTTTTGGTTAAATTGAACTTTTATTAAATTTTATTTATAAATCATAATTTTTCATTTATTAACTAATATTAATAAAAACAGAGAGGAAATACGTGTGTTGGTAATGTTTAGTCATAAATAGTTCTTATGCAAAATATTATTACACTGTGTGTGTACGAATGCAGTACGCTGCCAATATAGTGTAATTTACTAGACTAGGTTAAGCTTTCCTTGCATAAGGTGGAGGAATATCCTGAAAATAGAACTTTAGCGGCATTTCAGAAAAGTTGGAAGTAACCGTGAATCTACTATAAACACCGGTATGCAGGTTCCAAGTTCAGTTGGGAGGAAANTTTCAGAAAAGTTGGAAGTAACCGTGAATCTACTATAAACACCGGTATGCAGGTTCCAAGTTCAGTTGGGAGGAAATTAATAAAATTAGTTCTTAAGAACTTATGGCCGTTGCAGTTAATGTTTCTTGTTTCATACGCGATACAGAATTAATCTGCATTTTGTAACTCATTTATGTTCCTAATAATTCCACGGTTTAACTTGGATGGCGTATGATTAAAGTGACAAGGCTATTTGGTTCTCCTATTTTAATAATTTCTCATTGTTTCTGTTCATCAAATTTGTTTTGTTTGGCTAACGATGTTCATTGTGGCAATGTTAATTTTACGTCCAGCAGAATGACACAAAATGAAAAGTAATAGTATATTCTAAGCAGGGCTTTCAGAAGTGTCCAACTAACTGAACAGCTTGCACCTAGCACTGCACTGCACTGCACTGCACTGCACTGCACCAAAGTACGATTGCACCTGCATGCTAGTTTGTACATACCTCCCAAGTCAGGATGTAGTCTACAAGACTTTGGCAAGATAATACCACGCATGTTTCAAAGAGTTTTTCTTGTTAGTGTCCAGGATGCCAGTAACACGTTTCATTTAATTGTGTGTCTGTCTGTCTCTATCTGTGTAAATCGCTCTACCTCAAAGGTTATACTGTGAATTATTATGGCAGGAAACGTAACCAAAAGTTTACAGCAAACAAAATGAGTACAGTGCCATCCAAAAATAAAACTATTTTAGTGTCTCCTACGTGAAGGCACAAAACAGAGTTAAGGATTTACGACGATAGTGAAGTAGGTACTGAAATTTAAGATCCTTCGAGATGCTTTGCTGAGAGAACAACAAAACATTCATCACCAATTCAGCCACAAACATGATCTCTTGAGGAGTACATAAGAAACAACTGTTAATCATGAACCTCTTTGCTCAAAAGATAATCAGTAAGCAACTTCCTATCTCTACTGTTCATTTAAGTAATCATGTTCAGAAAATGGCATGTATTTCAGGCAACAAACGGCAGACGACTTCCAGCCAATACACATGGTCATACTCTGTGGACGCACACAAATGCTAGCCTTTGTCACGGTGTTATCACTGCTTACTTTCACCACTTTGCAATAGACACACGTGCGGCTTGAAGTCGCAAGTACAGGTGATCTCACCTTCACCAGTTCTGATTGTTGACAGCAGCTGGTAGCTACAGGTGAGTGTGATGCTTGCTCTCATACTTGTGCAGCATTTCAAGCCTTGTGTCTGGTGGAAACTACGAGGGAGATTTGGTCCTTAGCTGTCGACTCGCTGCATCAATGGTGAACATATCTATGTGCTGTCGAATCTAATATTTAGTGGCATCTGTGGAATGGTGAATTCTCACTTCCTTCCTTTGACTTTTAGGAGCACTCACGTAACACCAAAATACATGAAGTTTTTTTTTTCACTTGCTTTCCATCTCTGGAGAACTTTGTAACAGTACTAACGCCCTGCCATCTTACTCCGACTAGTGCATGCAATATCTACGGCCATTGGCTGTATCGAGGTGTAATTCTGGCACTCACCTGCAGTGATTTCAGAGGACCATGAAAAACTGAAAACAAGATGGCTGGAACAGGAATAGCATGCAGGTGCTCCCAAGTCCAGTGATACAACTATATAACTATTCCTTCTCACTCTCTCTTGTCTCCAAGGTGATATGAAGAACTTTACTTTGAAGACAGCCAAGAGCTGCAGTTTCCCGTATATCACCACACACTGATTGACTTCCAAAAGCAAACTGGCCCTGAAAAATTACGCTATCGAGTAAATATTCAAATATTTCACTTCATAATTTTAGTGGTTGCCATCACTTCAAGTTTAAAGTCTCAAACTTTGTTAGTATTTCGAAAATATATCCCAGAAACATTCTGTTATTTCCTATATTTGAAGAAGATTGCAAGGGGTAAGGGCTTCTATTTATGACACTCCCTTACGCCCAGTACATGCTGTCGGAACTTCTTTACTTAAATCGGTACTGAATTAAGGGCTTCAGCTTATATGTAATTTTAACCGCGTAAGTCTTTAGCAAAACTGCAGGTTTGAAGCGCACAATCACAAAATACCTGTAATATTTCATGCAGAATCGATGTAAATGTATTTCTGCCTTTGGTTGCTGATTTGCAGGGAAATATGTGGTAAAACATCCGAGGCTCTTCGGAATTAAAAATGATGTACGTAGTGTTGAACATTTTTGTGTACTGCAGCCAAGTGACATATTAGTTGTTCCTCAACACAAAACAATAACAATTGTATTTTCTTTGAAAACAGTGGCAACTCTCTTAGCAATTTGCGTATGTGCAACTAGAGAATCATCATCTAGCTGTTTCCAGCCTGTGGCCGGGTCAGCTTGGTAAAATGCCTCCTGCTTCCTCTCTCTCTCTCCAACACTCTCTTTGTCTTGCTGTTTTCCAGTCACCGCAGCCACCTGCGACATTTTATTTACGGAGTTAAAGCCGAATCTTGCACACCATGTTGAATTACTGTTTTATAATGTATTTCAGTAGTTTAAAGACTCTTATTTTGACACTACAATTATACCTCTGTGGCTATATACATTACGCTGAAAAACAAAACAAACAACTCAGAACTTTTATTAAGTAACTAGGAAGTAATACGTGCAGCACCATTTTGAAATTATGAATAGATTCTCGCCATTTCACAATTACCAGCTAATGCATGTATAAAATTTGGTGACTACATTTGAACACATTAGTAAAATTTAAACATGCCATAATAAGAAATATTAAGTTATTTCATTCACACAAAATGGGAACTTTTGACATGGCGGATGACACCAGGCCTTGAGCGTGCAGTGTGGTGGGCCTGGTAAGAGGTGTGGGGCCGGTGGCGGCCGTAGCGGTGATGATGCAAGGGAGCCGGTGCTGTGTTTAGACGAGCAGCACGACGGCGGACCCGAAGGAGGTGCGGTCTAGCAACTGCCGTCAACTGCTCGACGACAAGCTGCAGGTGCAGTGGGAAATGCAGGGCGACCATGTGCAGATACAGCTGGCGGCACGCATGCGTGAGGACCAGTACATGGCCTTCGGCCTCAGTGGCGAACAGGGAAGGCAAGTCACTTCAAATTTCCTAACAACATTCTTTCATAACTAATTAAGCACTTCTAAATCGTGGACGGAATATTTGCACGAGTGAGAAGCCCCTATTATCAAACTTATTGGTTGAATTATTATTTATTTACCACTAGCCATATGACCATAAATTACAAATGGTGGGGAACCTTAAAAATAGCATTTTCCCTCAGTGAAGGGCACACAATTGATTTTTTTTTCTGAACCCTGTGCATATTAGTGCATGGGTTAAGACGGGGCTGGTTCTAAAATAAGCCAGTTGCTCTAATAAGTAAAGAGATTTATAATTAAATTCTGTCTTGAAGAGTGCACAAGATAACAGAAGATGGGAGTGGAGAGGCAATGACAGGGATAAAATTGGAGTACCCTGAGAAAACCTGCAACTATACTCAAATGCAAAACCCAGTTTGAAAATTCCAAACATACCAGGCTTTTGAATTAGCCTAGAGTTGGGCTGGATATAAGAAGGGGTTGTGTGTTAACCCTGTGATAACTGTGCATATGTGGTTTGTTTCAGGCCATCGATGGTTGGGGGGGACGTCGTAGTCGCCTTTTACGACACCGAGCGAAGAGCATTCCGTGCTGAGGATTACTACATGTCGGCAACAGCGCAGGTACTTGCGCGCGACTTAGTCTACTTTTGAGTATTTGTGCATCACTGAGATTAATATATAAATATGTACAAGCTCCTGGCAAGGAAAAATAATAACACGCAGATGAAAAGAATTTGTTGACTGAACTAGAAATTTGAAGGCAATAAAAATACGTAAGTTCACTTTACTAGCACATTCGTTAAAATCAAAGAGTTAACNTCACTGAGATTAATATATAAATATGTACAAGCTCCTGGCAAGGAAAAATAATAACACGCAGATGAAAAGAATTTGTTGACTGAACTAGAAATTTGAAGGCAATAAAAATACGTAAGTTCACTTTACTAGCACATTCGTTAAAATCAAAGAGTTAACATTTATCACAAAACTAAATTTTGTTCAAAATCTTAATCAAGTATTTTGTCCNCATTCGTTAAAATCAAAGAGTTAACATTTATCACAAAACTAAATTTTGTTCAAAATCTTAATCAAGTATTTTGTCCTGCCTGCAGTGCGATGGAAAGAACGGGGTATGCCCAGACGAGCGAATTGGCGGTCGCAACGACGTGACGGTGGTGTCCGGGGACCGCAGGAATGGGGTGACCACCATCACGTTCCGCCGCCCATTGCAGACCAACGAGCCCATCAACGACCGGGCGATCCCCAGCGAGGGTGAGGTGAGCGTGATTGCCGCCGTTGGGCCACTGAACGGCCGCAAGGAGGCGAACGCGCACGCCATACCTGACAAGACCACAGGTGAGCTACCTTCTCTCCCACTGTCCCCCTTGTCTCTGCTCACTATGTCATAATTGCAGTGCAACCCTCACAAAAAATGTGTGTACTTATAAAAAGTAGTCATGGTCAGTGTTTTTATCTAAGCAGATATGATTCATTACAATATAAGCCACGTAACAAAATCTTTGTTGAACTAATGAGTGGCTTAACTTTGGTTTTAATGCATTTTAAGTGTAGTTAACTGTATGTGGTTAATAACTGCGGAGTGTTTAGCGACAAGTTTTTGTTTAAATACTTTTCATTGTGAAGCTTTTACTCCTGATAANGGTTAATAACTGCGGAGTGTTTAGCGACAAGTTTTTGTTTAAATACTTTTCATTGTGAAGCTTTTACTCCTGATAACATTTGGTCGATTAAAGTTTTGTTTTAGAAATCAGTGGACATTCATGTTGGACCTTTATTTTATTAGTATCAATATAGAAATCTTGCTAATTACATTTCCAAATAATTTATGCAGAAATTCATTCTTCCTGTAGACCGAAGTAAACATTTGGGGGTTGTTTATTTTAGAGAAGATCCTAAATTTGAATAAATTATGTACATTAATTTATTACCACATGTAATACTGTTAGCGAAACTACTCTTAATGAAACATACTATAGTTTATTCACGGTTACTTCACATTTCTCTGAAGCCCTGCTAAAGTTATGCTTTTGGTTACCGAGTACGTATCCTTCCATTACATGTAAATATTAACAATGCCATGTAACTTCTACATTTTAACTGTCAAATGCCTTGTTTACTTTTTCAGCTGTTCAAAGAATTCTGTCGTTTTTCAATAACCATTTCGTACGAGTGTTCACAATTTAGGCCAATATCCATACTTAGGTCAGCTTTATGATTTTATAACAATGTCTGTATTGACAGTAGTTCTTACGGTTATTATTTTACATTGTAAACATTTGTTATACATGACATAGCACATTACACGTAATACATGTTAATATTTTGCAGTGACTGTTTTTAACCCTGTTTTTAACCCTGTTACAACTGCGGGGGACAGAACTGTAGTGGTCACTCTCTTTTTATTGATGTGTGTTGGGTTATTTCGTTAAAAGGACGGTCTCACTTGAAATAAATATTAAAACGAAGGAGCAACGAGTCCAATGAAAAGACANGGTTAATAACTGCGGAGTGTTTAGCGACAAGTTTTTGTTTAAATACTTTTCATTGTGAAGCTTTTACTCCTGATATAATTTGGTCGATTGAAGTTTTGTTTTAGAAATCAGTGAACATGCACGTTGGACATTAATTTTATTATTATCAATATAGAAATCTTGCTAATTACATTTCCAAATAATTAATGCAGAAATTCATTCTTCCTGTAGACTGAAGTAAACATTTGGGGGTTGTTTATTTTAGAGAAGACCCTAAATTTGAATAAATTATGTACATTAATTTATTACCACACCTTTATACTGTTAGCGAAACTACTCTTAATGAAACATACTATAGTTTATTCACGGTTACTTCACATTTCTCTGAAGCCCTGCTAAAGTTATGCTTTTGGTTACCGAGTACGTATCCTTCCATTACATGTAAATATTAACAATGCCATGTAACTTCTACATTTAACTGTCAAATGCCTTGTTTACTTTTTCAGCTGTTCAAAGAATTCTGTCGTTTTTCAATAACCATTTCATACGAGTGTTCACAATTTAGGCCAATATCCATACTTAGGTCAGCTTTATGATTTTATAACAATGTCTGTATTGACAGTAGTTCTTACGGTTATTATTTTACATTGTAAACATTTGTTATACACGACATAGCACATTACACGTAATACATGTTAATATTTTGCAGTGACTGTTTTTAACCCTGTTACAACTGCGGGGGACAGAAGTGTAGTGGTCACCCTCTTTTTATTGATGTGTGTTTGGTTATTTCGTTAAAAGGACGGTCTCACTTGAAATAAATATTAAAACGAAGGAGCAACGAGTCCAATGAAAAGACAATAAATTCAAGTGCGCAACTCATATAGCTTATTTTTTGTACGTAGCAGCGACAAACTTAAAAGATAGTGGAGAACGCGCACACAAGTAGGCCTACCATAACTTTTATTCCGCTCATATTTATTTGCATAGATGATTAGGTTTATTTAATTACTTATTTAAAATTTTCTGGCTGGGCTTAGTACTTTGTTGGGATTGTGGCAAACATTCAAATCACAGAAATGTAAGGGCGTTATGCAATTATTGCGTTTCAAACACCTAGGGCAAAGTTACAAAGTTGTGATAAATAAACAGACGTGACTTTCTAATATTTAATTTTGTCATAAAGCAACTCACAGTTAAAATGTATACATTTGCACATCCAATGTTTGCAATCACACACACTGGCCCAGTGTAATGTAAAGGCAACAATCTCACACGCAGCGGTCACGACTTAAGTTACAGTATACTTATTCCTGCTGGGGAATCACAGACTTTTCACAACATTGTAACTTGTCTAGGTGTGTTTAAAATACAAAACGTGCACAAACTTGATGTGGTAATTTTAAGTATTTTTCGCATCGCAGGAAGAAAAATTAACACTTTGTTCCGCCACAAGCAACATGCCAGGCCATGTCGCCAGTCGCCACTTCTGCCAACTTCAGATCTTCAACAAGCCCACCATCACATCTAAATATATTATAATACGTATTCAAAAATTAAAATCATGTTTCAGTTTTAAATGCTATGATAAGTATGACATATGCTAAAATTAAAAACATGTATAATTTTCCTACTACTAACGCTGGAAACCTGAGAGAGAAAGAGAGAGAAAGAGGCAGTAAGACGAGACAGAGATGCAGAGAGAGAGAGACAGATGCAGAGAGGGGGAGAGAGAGAGAGAGAGATGCAGAGAGAGAGAGAGAGAGAGAGAGAGAGAGGCAGAGGCATTGAGAGACAGGGACAGAGAGAGAACAAAAGCTCAGCTCCACCTATTCAAGTTTCTTTCTCATGCGAAAAAAACACCATGTCACTAGGACCTACGCACCATAATTTGCGCTAATATTTTTAACTGTAACAATGAAATATGTTTCCATCACTGCTACCCAAATCTCAAATATTTCAATAGGCAATGTTTAATTTACAAATAGCATACCAAAAAACAATGTTNTAATTTGCGCTAATATTTTTAACTGTAACAATGAAATATGTTTCCATCACTGCTACCCAAATCTCAAATATTTCAATAGGCAATGTTTAATTTACAAATAGCATACCAAAAAACAATGTTAAAGCAATATTTTACTGTGAACTATTTCTTACTAGCTGTTGCCAACACATAACTGCTCCCACTGTTTTTAATTTGTATTGAATACGAAATAAATATAACAAGTTATAGAAGATATTAAGTTATTGTGTGGTGTTTGGCGACGTACGTGCTCACCTTTTTAGGGGACAGCTCACNACAAGTTATAGAAGATATTAAGTTATTGTGTGGTGTTTGGCGACGTACGTGCTCACCTTTTTAGGGGACAGCTCACGGTCCTACTCTTAGTAGGAAATCTGTTTCCAATGCTGCGGTTCCCTGCCGCTCTCTTGTGGGGTGACACCAAGACGNGGTCCTACTCTTAGTAGGAAATCTGTTTCCAATGCTGCGGTTCCCTGCCGCTCTCTTGTGGGGTGACACCAAGACGGGTACTACTCTAGAAAGGATGCTCGGTCGTTAAACTGAATGTGTTCTTTATTACGTCCAGAATACAACGTGGGTGACCCGTTCTATCTCCTGCTTCGTACCAGTTAACTGGGTAACCTGCAGAAGTAAGACTAGGGTGACACGTGAAGGGGCCTGTCGGGATAGCAAGAGCAACAATTCAGTAGCTGNGTAACCTGCAGAAGTAAGACTAGGGTGACACGTGAAGGGGCCTGTCGGGATAGCAAGAGCAACAATTCAGTAGCTATTACAGCAACTTATTCCTAATTGACATGTGGTTAGTCCTGAAGGGACATGGGTGAAGTTACGGTAGTTGGCGGAAATATCAAGAGGAGAAGTGGTGAAGCATGCTTGAAGACGTCGGGCATTGGTCACTAGTGATCACTGGGGGGTTCCTCGTGAGGACAGTAGACAGAGAGCTTCAACACAACTTGTGCTAAAGCGAGTGCTGACAATTAACTGGCGTTTCTTGGGGATGCACAGCCTTATATACAGGTGGCCGGCACACACTTCGGGTCCCGTCGTCTGTCGGGCGTCCTCGGTCAGATTGGCTCCTCCCTTCGCGGGCGGCGCTGCGGCTGTAAGCTGGCCTTGGAAGCAGCCAGTCATGGTTTTCATGTCTCGTTGGGGGCATGTGGCGCGCACGTAGTGATGCGTAGTCTGCAAAAAAGAAATAGTCAATATACTCATCACGTGTCACTGCAACCCCTCAGTTATGACAGATCCCAAGAAGCTTTACATACCAGTACTATAGCACGAACTCATGTTGACACTACTTGCTCATGTACTCTGCTGTCACAGCCATTAAGATGCTGCAATATCACGGTATGTGTAAAGTTAATATGAAGCTCACATTTTTCAAAAGGAAACAGAAAACACAAGTCCTCACCGGGTGGTACTAGGAGACAGAAAACACACACAAAGCCAGAGGATCACATTTTCCCCCAGAGTGGTGAGGGCCTTACAACCTTCAAATAATAGAGCAGAACTGCAACGCTGGGAACTGGCTCATTAATACACCAGATAACCACTCCGTCACATCCCAGTTCACCTGCAGGCCGCTACGTTCCCTGAGGACTGCAGTGCGCCATCACTCGCTGCCCAGCCAATGAGACATCACGACTGCGCATCCATGTGGAAAATATGTTCATCCCACTTTGTATGTGTTGTGTACCTGCGAGTATCACCCTGTAACATAGTAGAACGGTGGTCCAATAGCTTCTTTTACAATTTTTACCCCACAAACTTTCATGCATTTCCAAAGATAATAAAACAAAACATGTGGTGAACGATGTTTCTGTTATGCGGGGCGGAAAAAATATTGACCCTAGATGGCAGTGGGTGGCCACAGGTAGAGGATGGCATTGTCATGTAAGAGTCATCACATGCAGCCCGTCCAAGACATGGAAGCCAGTTGCATTCGACAATGGTTGTGCTCGAAGGATGAGAGAGTGTGATGACATGCACTCTTGACTCATGAATCGAGTTCAAACCTGGTTGGCTGCTGTAAACAACTCAAAAGGGCAACGAAAAACACCAGAAATGTTGGCCACGCATTGAAACACATAAGCAATGTTAAATGAAACCCAACATAACCTGTTTCGCAACAAAATGTGCGACTGCCATCAGAGACTACAGATGCGCACCAACCATAAGTCGATAAGTGTGATTGGAGTTGCCTCATCTTGCAGACACACGTATGCTGTGGGTAGTACCCAACTGTAACCTGCATTGAATGCTATCACAAACAATAGTATTCAAATGCAAAGAAAAATACTAAACATATACCGACTGCGTTTAAGTATGTTCAGTTTGGCATGGTGACATGTTACGACGTGTGGTAAGACAATCCGCACACCGTTATAAGTATTATAGTATATACTATGCACGTGTGTAGTGGCACAACATCGAGCACCTGTAATCGAACAAAAACCAGTGCTGCACTCGCATCACAAACCTTCGGTACAGCAGTATGTCGTTAAACGCTACAGCAGACATTGGTTGGCGCACAGAAAAGTTCTCGTGAGCATGGGGCTCACATAAGGTTTCAAGCTGGTGAGGGTTGGTGGTACTATGTAAATGCATGCAACAAAATATGTTATAACTTAAAAGATGCTAACTTTCATTTGAAGAAGAGGTTTCATGATTAAACAATCTTGATCGGTGGTGTGGTTATCATTTTAAGGCAGAAATGTTTGTCAGGCAAAGCTTTGTTTGTACACTACCCACTCCATGTTGTCCTACCTCATGCAGCACAACACAGTAAATGCCTCTTACACTTACAGCACCACACTGTGGCCTACGTACACACTACGTACTGTATATGTACAGACGTAACATGTTACTGTTTTATTTCCGGTGAAAATAATGTACACCATCTTTGCATTGCATTTCACTGCTATCCTAACTGTTTGCACATGACTTCGGTTTCCCGCTATTAGATTTTTGTGTTTTGACATGAATACATCTTTAAAATCATACTGAAACATGGAAACTTTGGTGTAACATTTGCAGGGTGATCCATTCCAACACTGTAGCATTGTGACCAATAACATAATTGATAACAGAAGTTGTTTTGTTCAGTTAGTCAAACAACTATAATGTGAGCATGACATTGAGTTGATGCATGGGCGGCGACTGGCAGCATTTTACGAGCAGTATATATTGCGACACTCGATGTGGCTGCCAAACAAAAAAAATATCTTGTCTAAATCTGTTGATTTATGCCATGAAAGCCAAGTATCCATTTCATTACTTTCGTTTCATTCTCATAACCCAGGAATGCTAATGAAGATGTATTCACATAAGCCTCATGGCCGTGTCCTCGACACAGNTTTACGTCTTGCACATTGCAAAATACAACCTGTAAATACTAGGAAAAATAATAAAATTTCGTAGCAGTGGAGTTGATAAGGGTGTGTGGTATTCCAGATGACATTCGCATCGACTTCAGCAGCCTGGACGACCATGCGTGTACTGTGTCGCTGTTCGACCTCCCGGAGGACACTGGCCTTACTGCCTGGTCTCAAGCCACCATCAACGGGGAGACTATTTTCTCGGCAAGAATAGGTCCGACCGGGGGCAAACGAGGCTACACTCCCATCACAGGTCGGTCGACACCTTCCGCACTGCATGCAGTCATCATCCACAGCCTTCCGTGCAATCAGCATCTCCATCTCCTCTTATCTCTCCATCACTCTTCTTCCTTNATGCAGTCATCATCCACAGCCTTCCGTGCAATCAGCATCTCCATCTCCTCTTATCTCTCCATCACTCTTCTTCCTCGATCTTGCTCCGTTCATTTCCACTTTGCTGTACTCCTGCCGTTATCTGGTTATCCTTCTTGGTCGTCCCTGAGGTCTTCTTCCCATGTATTTAATTTCCATCATTTGCTTGGGCAGCCTTTCCCCACTTATGCTCTGAATANTCCCTGAGGTCTTCTTCCCATGTATTTAATTTCCATCATTTGCTTGGGCAGCCTTTCCCCACTTATGCTCTGAATACATCTATAACCATTTCATTCTAGCCTATCAGTAAGCTTATTCATTTCTGTTCTCCTGCTCATATTTGCACGACTCCATTTCTAATCTTGTCCTTTTTGTGCTTGTAAACTCCACTTCTAATCCTGTTTTTCTCATGCTTGACTTCACTTATACNTTTCTAATCTTGTCCTTTTTGTGCTTGTAAACTCCACTTCTAATCCTGTTTTTCTCATGCTTGACTTCACTTATAACCCTGTCCTTGGGCTTGTACTTCATTTCCAATCCGGTCCTCCTTGTGTTTGTAAGACTTCATTTATAATCCTGTCATCCTGCTTGTGTTTGTAAGACTTTTTTCTACAAAAGCCATGTAAAACTGACCGTCTTCAGCACGGTATGACGCACAGACACAATATACGAGATGNTAAAGTTAATATGAAGCTCACATTTTTCAAAAGGAAACAGAAAACACAAGTCCTCACCGGGTGGTACTAGGAGACAGAAAACACACACAAAGCCAGAGGATCACATTTTCCCCCAGAGTGGTGAGGGCCTTACAACCTTCAAATAATAGAGCAGAACTGCAACGCTGGGAACTGGCTCATTAATACACCAGATTACCACTCCGTCACATCCCAGTTCACCTGCAGGCCGCTACGTTCCCTGAGGACTGCAGTGCGCCATCACTCGCTGCCCAGCCAATGAGACATCACGACTGCGCATCCATGTGGAAAATATGTTCATCCCACTTTGTATGTGTTGTGTACCTGCGAGTATCACCCTGTAACATAGTAGAACGGTGGTCCAATAGCTTCTTTTACAATTTTTACCCCACAAACTTTCATGCATTTCCAAAGATAATAAAACAAAACATGTGGTGAACGATGTTTCTGTTATGCGGGGCGGAAAAAATATTGACCCTAGATGGCAGTGGGTGGCCACAGGTAGAGGATGGCATTGTCATGTAAGAGTCATCACATGCAGCCCGTCCAAGACATGGAAGCCAGTTGCATTCGACAATGGTTGTGCTCGAAGGATGAGAGAGTGTGATGACATGCACTCTTGACTCATGAATCGAGTTCAAACCTGGTTGGCTGCTGTAAACAACTCAAAAGGGCAACGAAAAACACCAGAAATGTTGGCCACGCATTGAAACACATAAGCAATGTTAAATGAAACCCAACATAACCTGTTTCGCAACAAAATGTGCGACTGCCANCCACGCATTGAAACACATAAGCAATGTTAAATGAAACCCAACATAACCTGTTTCGCAACAAAATGTGCGACTGCCGTCAGAGACTACAGATGCGCACCAACCATGAGTCAATAAGTGTGATTGGAGTTGCCTCATCTTGCAGACACACGTATGCTGTGGGTAGTACCCAACTGTAACCTGCATTGAATGCTATCACAAACAATAGTATTCAAATGCAAAGAAAAATACTAAACATATACCGACTGCGTTTAAGTATGTTCAGTTTGGCATGGTGACATGTTACGACGTGTGGTAAGACAATCTGCACACCGTTATAAGTATTATAGTATATACTATGCACGTGTGTAGTGGCACAACATCGAGCACCTGTAATCGAACAAAAACCAGTGCTGCACTCGCATCACAAACCTTCGGTACAGCAGTATGTCGTTAAACGCTACAGCAGACATTGGTTGGCGCACAGAAAAGTTCTCGTGAGCATGGGGCTCACATAAGGTTTCAAGCTGGTGNGAGATGGTTTCAAGCTGGTGAGGGTTGGTGGTACTATGTAAATGCATGCAACAAAATATGTTATAACTTAAAAGATGCTAACTTTCATTTGAAGAAGAGGTTTCATGATTAAACAATCTTGATCGGTGGTGTGGTTATCATTTTAAGGCAGAAATGTTTGTCAGGAAGCTTTGTTTGTACACTACCCACTCCATGTTGTCCTACCTCTTGCAGCACAACACAGTAAATGCCTCTTACACTTACAGCACCACACTGTGGCCTACGTACACACTACGTACTGTATATGTACAGACGTAACATGTTGCTGTTTTAATTCCGGTGAAAATAATGTAGACCATCTTTGCATTCCATTTCACTGCTATCCTAACTGTTTGCACATGACTTCGGTTTCCCGCTATTAGATTTTTGTATTTTGACATGAATACATCTTTAAAATCATACTGAAACATGGAAACTTTGGTGTAACATTTGCAGGGTGATCCATTCCAACACTGTAGCATTGTGACCAATAACATAATTGATAATAGAAGTTGTTTTGTTCAGTTAGTCAAACAACTATAATGTGAGCATGACATTGAGTTGATGCATGGGCGGCGACTGGCAGCATTTTACGAGCAGTATATATTGCGACACTCGATGTGGCTGCCAAACAAAAAAA
>NQII01006046.1:32382-87830 GCA_002778355.1 Clitarchus hookeri
ACCAGTTTGTGTGTGTGTCACTCTCTCCCCCCTTGCCAGCCTACTTTCTCGCTCTCCCCCTCACCCCTATCTAAATGGAGTCTTTCCCACCCCATTAGCATCTGATCAGATGTGTCCAGCATAAAAGAAGAATAGTACCTG
This sequence comes from Clitarchus hookeri, assembly GCA_002778355.1. Classification (NCBI taxonomy): domain Eukaryota; kingdom Metazoa; phylum Arthropoda; class Insecta; order Phasmatodea; family Phasmatidae; genus Clitarchus; species Clitarchus hookeri. The sequence goes on from NQII01006046.1 coordinate 32,524, forward strand.
GCTCGCTGTTCCAGCACTCCCTAGGGTCTGAGGGATATCCAGACAGGGGCGACTCTTCTCCCCGTCTATAACCTGGCCGACTGCTCCGGGTCTCTCCCGGTCCTCCACAATAACTCCGCTTCAGTCCAGCTACCCTTTGGCGGTCTGACTCCTCACATTCTCTCCTCATCGCCACTTGAACCTGGCTTGTGCCCAACATTTCACCGCCTCCCCACGGATGCAGGCCAGCCAGTGCTGCCTCTCCTCGTGGGCAAAGGGGAAGGACACATCCAGGACCTTACTAGCCATTTGGTCATCAACGTGCTGGGTTTCCCTGATGGGGCAGTTTCTCTTTAACATTCCTCTCTGCGTCTTCGATAGCGATGGCAGTTAAGTCCGTGGGGGTGTCTGCATTTGGACACGAGGAGACCCGAGGACCTGCGACGTATCTCCACCATAACCTGCGTAGACCTCCAGTTCCCCTACCGACCTCTCATCCTCGCCGTGTCGATCCAGCAAGCCACCGACGCTGGGACCCTCGGAGCACGATCCAGCATGTCACCCGTCTCCGGAACACACAAGCATGATCTCGTTGCTGCTGTTGTGTCATCTAGCCGAGGACCTTGTGCCTAACCTCTCCTGTGAGGACTGGTTGGGTGTTCCTTCCCTGCTGATGAGTGCCCCAGTCTTGCATAGAACGCTCAGACTGCCAGGTCGCGATACCCTACAACCTGCCCTCAGCTCTACGGTAGAGCAGCTTAACGTACAACCACAGAATGTCGCTAAAATGTTTCCTCCAAATGCTAGTGCCTGCACAGATTTAACAGCAATCGATCTCCATCATGAGGCCAAGAGGAGCTTCAAAGAGAAATTATTTTTAATGCAGACAGACAGACAAACTTAACAGACACAGAGTTATGTTTGTAGAATGTAGACTCGTGTATAAGGCATTGTCTATATATATTTTTTAATGTTTTCTGTAGTTAATTTCTTTATTCTCTGTGGCTGCGATGGGCAAGTGTCCAGTGATGGTTACCATGCGTCACACCAACCTAAGCTCCACCCCCAGGGAGAGGCAAGTCAGCTGTGTGTACATGTATGTGATTCCTGTGTGGTCACCAGAGTTCAGATGGCATTTCAACATTAACACCCTCCCCAAGACTCCCACAGTCGTAACAATGAACTTCAAACTGTCATATCTCGCAAACCATTTCTAATGATAGACAACTCATTGGATTCCTCTTAAAATTCTCTAATGTAAATTTAATTATTATGAACAATCAGTGCATTATTGTATGGATGGCATACAACAATGTTGTATTATTAATTACAATAAGCACACTCAAAGTAAAATTAGAGTTAAAACACAGCTTGTGTCACGGTGTATCTGTACTGTGCTGACCAGCGGGTGTTTGGAATTAAGTATCCAGTTTGCATGTGACCTGACAGTACATGGTTTGCTGGAAGTGTATCCGTGCGACCTTGAAGCGACGGTGATAAGAGAGTGTAAAAGGGCTGGAAGGTCATCAAGTTCATATATTTTCCAGGTCCTCTTACTTTTTGGCACAGTGCTATGTCTTGTAAAAAAAAGACATTTAAATAATGAATGTTGAATACATTTTGAGACTCAAAAAATGATAACACCGTTATGATTTCCCTCTCTCCCCCGTTTTAGTGCTACACCTCACCTTAAGGACTCTGCCTGGCTGGCGCATGAAGTGTGTTAGAGGTTTGGTAGAAAACACATGATTCAAAAACTGTTTGATATTTTGTATTAGTGTCTAAACACCAAAAGCATTTAAGGAACATCTTGTGCCCAAAGACTAGTGTCAAGTTCTCATTTCAATTCCAAGGATTATTTTTTTTGAGAAAGAAAAGGTCTAAAATGAATGTTTTTGGAACAAGTTTCAGCTGCTGAATTTTCTATGTAGAAACTTAATAGTTTTCATACATTTACTGTAATTTGCGTACCAAAAAAAAATATAGCGTCACCGCTTAACGTCGCATTGAGACGAGTCACCGACGGAAAGACTGCAAGCCAGTCGAGCGCCTTGCACGCACATGCGATAAGGCGAGTGGCGAGTATCTGCCTTATACCTCACGCGTTTGGAAGCATTTAGCGTGTAAAATAACCGTAGGCGGGCGGAACTATTTAACTGTGTGCATCAATCAACGTATGGAAGGAAAGAATTAATATAGCATTGCTTTACATTCCTTTCTTCTGTTTCCGAGAGTTCCGCTCCTATCATCGCCATGTTCTGCGTTTGTCTTGCAGTGCTACACCCACAACAACCTGGGGTGGAAGATACACGTGGTGGATGCTGGCTACAGATCTCGGAGAAACGGAAACGGGGCCAGCAGCCTCGCATTGTCCACCGTTACCGTCGTTCTCGTGGTCGTGTTCACCTTCACGAGAAGAATTTTTGCCAGCTGAGCAAAGTTGTTACTTTACTAACAAAATGAATGAACTAACAGAACAGCACAAAAGGATGATAAGAATATTGACAATAATAATGCGACAATATTTTTCAAATGAAGAGTTTTAATATTTTGTTTAGTGTTGTCAGTGCTTATCTTGTGAAGAGGGAATATTTTTCATTCCCTCGTTTTTGAGAGGTTTTTAAAACATGGGTTCACTGAAATGTATGCATGAGTACGATATGTTATACTGCATTATTCGTATCATTTTGATTATTTTCCCAATTATGTTATTCCCTTTGAATGTGTAAAGGCACATAATTTTTATTCTTCCTCTTATTTTTGATTTTTGGCTTTTAACATTTAAATGAATATTCTTACTTCAGAACAATTTTTAAAATGTATTTACGTCCTGAATTTTATCCTAACTAAATTTTTGTTGAAGCTAGATAATAGTGAATGAATGCACATATTTTGCATATCACTACCAAGGCCTACATTTACAACATTACTTTATTTTAAAGTACTTACATTTTTATAGGCCTATGGTTAGCACTATTAAAAATAATAATACATGAAAACTGTTTTCAAAGTTTTGACACCTGTCACTTAGGTTTTAAATTTAGTTTTATTAATACTATAACCTTTAGTAATAACAATTATATATATATTTTTTTAAGGTTTACAATTTTAATTACTTTATAATTATAAAATGGGTATAGGTACATATCTTTGTTTTATCATACATGTGACCTATTACTCTGACAAAGGGGTAAGATTTTTGTATGTATAAAAATATTAGCGTATTTTGTAAATTCCTTTTGAGAGTTTCAAAGACCTAACTATAATATTTGTACCAGAGTTTTATTTTTTTATTTTGATCTGTTGTTTTTTTGTAATTTTTAATGTATGTATATTTTTTCTTTGCCGTTGACGATTAATACCCTGTTTTGTAATTTTAAACCAGTATTGTGACGAATGTATACAAATAAAATAAGAGGTGTATGATCCAAGACCATGCACAAGATGTTTGATTTATGTGCGGAGATGCTACCATGTTTGGTCGCTACAAATTACATTAGCCGCATAACAATTAAAATACCTTAAAAGAAATTTTAATGTTTGTGTAGTCATGTTAGAGTTATTTATTTCATACAATGTGAAAAATTATTTTAGAAGAAAAATCATGTTACTACAATAACCAGCACTTTATTTACTAGTTTTCAAAAATCGAAACGTTTAGCAAAATATTTGTATGTCAATCTCTGCAGAGACGTTTATAAACTTAATTATAACCAACACCATTAGGTATTTAGCATTATTGTGAGCTAGTAAATCCTAAAAGGGGGTGTTTCAACAGAAAGACGTGCACAAGTTCAAATGTATTTGAAGAAAGAATACAAGTGACATTGTAACTATTAAAATGTTAATGAGGATAGAGTTACTACAAGTCTGCTTGCCAGGGGAAACTGTATCTAATTAGCGCGCGTGCAAAACTGCGGACAGGAAATGGTAAATGGCACATATCATTTCATTGAACAGTGTTCCATATCCAAAACTTGAAAGGCTGGTATAATATGACAATAATTTTTCATTAGGTATGGCTGTAGTTGTGTGGAATTGTAGTGGAGTGTGGAGTTTATGCAACTGTTTGACGAGTATGTGACGGTGAGCTCCTCTAGGAACAGTGAGTGTGTGTGTGTGTGTTTGTGGGAGCCCACGCTGTTACAGATAACTTGCATCAATTAATAATGACAATAATACGTAAGCTCTGCTTACAATACTTGTAAAGTGTGCAAAGTACGGATCAATAACGTAGTATTTTCCACAAGCCATTGTGGCACTATGTACTATTTCCAAGTTTCATGTCAACTTCTGGCACGGAAGGAGTTTAGTTGTCAAAACTTGTTGTTATTCCGCATCACAATTGTAGGCGACTGATAAACAATAGCATCTGCAAAAAGTGCCCATATTATTCTAAATTATTTGCGTTCTCATACTCCTTTTCCACGTTTAGCCGTAAGAAGTTCCCCATTTTGCACATTTCTGGTTTAGAGTAAGGCGNGCGTTCTCATACTCCTTTTCCACGTTTAGCCGTAAGAAGTTCCCCATTTTGCACATTTCTGGTTTAGAGTAAGGCGCAGAAACTGAAAAGAAAAATCTTGCTAGGGAGATGCGTGTTCAACACGTTTATTTTTACGAGAAGTGTCGATAAACAATTTTAATATGGCCCATTTTAAAATGATAAATGTACCAAGTATATTGTAGCTANTTTACGAGAAGTGTCGATAAACAATTTTAATATGGCCCATTTTAAAATGATAAATGTACCAAGTATATTGTAGCTAGTATCAGTGTTAAACTTTAGAATATTCATGAGAAATTAATATTGGTTGAGTTTTAGTAAATTTTGTTCATTTAAATCTCAATGTTAAGATGAATATTTCAACATAGCTTTAAGTAAATAGGAAATATCTTACTTCTGATTACATATATAAAGCTGTTGTAACTTTGTGAATTCTCTTTTAAAAGAATGTTTGCAAAATGTATGTTGTAAAAAAGTGAAGATACACTCTAATTAAATGTTTTTCCTGAAAAGCAACACTGCAGAACAGTTAGTGTAACACGTGGCAATATTTCCTTTTGAAAACTACACTNAATGTTTTTCCTGAAAAGCAACACTGCAGAACAGTTAGTGTAACACGTGGCAATATTTCCTTTTGAAAACTACACTGTAATACTGCTAATTGTGCAGTTTGGGGGGAAAAAAGTAACTTCATATTATTTGTATTAACTAGGGAGATGTAAACTCACAGCATGTGTGGCAAAAATGCCAGTTCATATCAGATAATTTAAATACAGTATTAAATGTAGAAACTGGATCGAGTTTATATCACTATGTAAATGTGCCCAAAAGTTGTGTGTGTCTTGATTTAAAAAGTTTTCTGTTCCAATCCTAATTAATAATTTTCAAACAGATAACTTATAAATCTTGCTCCGAAAATTTGTTGAGAACTATGATCTGCTATTCCATAACTGTTTGTTCTGTTATAAAAGTGGATTATATTTTACGATGTATACACATTAATAAAGAAAGTTTAAGTCGTTAATGTTTAAATGTGTAAATAGACTTATAAACTTTGAATGTTTAAATTAATTTCATTTATTAAACTGCGACCATGAAGTTACTGCTAAACATTGATCAAGTTTACTATAGATTATATAAATAATGTGATATTATAGAGGTTTTTCTTGATGAAGGCTTTTTAGATAGTTTACATGAACGTATTGAGTGCCTTTCATATCTACCATTGAAAGAAATCATCTCCAGCGTGAATGATTGACAATATCTTAACCGTGAACAAAGTGTACAACAATAATTACTGTATTAATTAAAATAAATTGTCTATCTTTTATTATTATTCTTACTTAAGTGTACATAAATAATGTCCGTGCAAAGAACACTGCAATTTAGATTTTAGCTGTTGTGACGAAACATTTTACATGTTTTAAGTTGGTGCAAATGTTATTAACAGTTAATACGTGTATTGTGTTGCCGTTTACGCTCATCCATTGTCGACATACGCCATCGTCTAGTAAAACCGAACAATTGCAGCTATACGGTTTCTTCGCAGGTTTAAAATGCACGAGCAGATGCAAGTGAAACTGTCCCACGAACAGGTCTGTAGCACAAATCTTGCCTACAATATTACCTCTTGGGTAACGTCTTAGATTCAGGTCTTTGTGATGTGGTGATTTTATAATACACTTTTTTATGATGCTTGTAATAAAAATTCTCAGCCTGCTCATATTGAAAGGTAAATTGCTGGTTGAGAATACTTGTAAGCATAATCCTAGAAATCTAACAGTACGTAGCAAAGTCCAATCACTACGCTGGCCAAGTGCGATCTGTTCCAGTTCACCTGCGAGTGCTGTCATTTCCCATGTTACAACTGCATCGTCCCCGGTCAGCGCAGCAGTTTGAATGTAGTCGGGCTGACAAACACGCACTTGCTTTTCGCAATTATGTGATTATTGCAAATTCCTGGTTTTCAGGCTGCACTGAGCACGTGTCCAGGGCAGCCAATTGGAAGCGTCAATTCATATTGAAGATGTGAAAACTGCCAAAACTGCAGTGAAAATCTAATGTAAAAAAAATAAACTGTGAAGAAACTGTGTGTGCAGCCAAACCTGTGATCTGAAGCTGATGTGTTTATTTATTTGCACACGTCAAGCGAAGCGACTGGCAATAAAACTTTAAAAAATAACCGGGAGACCTGTCATATTTTTTTATGTATAATATTTTTTAGGTGCACAGTTAATATTCAAAACTCTCCCTTGTAATTAAACTCGTGTGTGCAATCTGATGTTTACTTGGTAATGGATATATCAGATTCAGACTCACCTCGGTCACTGTGTGTATTTTTTGATACTGTGCTCTGATTTGAACGTTATCATTCCGTAGAGATTAATGCAGGTTTTTGTGGCTGTCCGTGACCACGTTGACTTTCGAGTTGGCGCTGCATTGTAATTGGCATTTCCGTACCGTACGTTGCAGTTAGGAAAAGTCAGTTGTAAACTTTACGTTATTTTACGGGTTTTTGTCAGTTTTATTCTTTTAATAAGTTTCCAACATACATACAGTTAAACATCGAATATTTGGACTAATGTAATGCCAGGCCGACCAGATCACAGCAAATCTGGATATCTGACAGCTGAATTAATACAAAAAAGTATATAAAGTTTTATTTTGTAATTTATACTATAATTACTTTTCATACTGCACATTTATATAAACTGTGTAGCTGCATTTTAGTTAGAAAACCACCGCCACAACAAAACATTTGTACCGTAGCGCTCGCAACTAACGTAAACTGGGACAATAGTGCACCTGCCATCAGCAGCATTCCCTTTCATTCGTTCCTACGCTACATTCATACTCAGCAATGCTACACCCTGGACTCAAAATATGTATTCATCACACACATTAAACACAATTTCATCTCTGGAAACGGCGATGGACATCAGAGGGTTAGGATGTTGGAGGTCACGCTGTATCTCTATTATGGTTTCCTACTGCAATCACCGTCCCCCATGTCCATTCACCGTTATCCTCCGTCCTGGCGATATTCAACATCTTAGTTCTTCATCACGGCATTAATACGGACGACCTCACTTTCTTCTCTGTAATGGATTGCATTGTGAAGACTCATTTGGAATTCTTTCTTCCTTCATTCTGTTTGTATGTCCAATTGAGAATATCTCTCTCCATCTTCATCGCACATTGGGTGACATCAATTCCTATTCTGTCGAACTTGATTTGGCACCANTGAGAATATCTCTCTCCATCTTCATCGCACATTGGGTGACATCAATTCCTATTCTGTCGAACTTGATTTGGCACCAGCCCCATCCTGAGAAATCTATCTACATACCAATACACCTTATGTATTCACGTACTCCTGAATTATATACTTTATTGGTCCCCAAGATCTGAAGTGATAATGTCCTTAGCGCTCTCCCTCGCACACCATGTTGAATTACTGGTTTATAGCATATTTTAGTTGTTTAGGGACCCCTATTTTGAAGCAACTATATCTCTCAAGAAATATTGTAGAACAAAAATTAATTATTAACTTTTGTCAAGTAATTATGATAACTGCAATTATTGCCATTTTACAATTACCACATAATGCATGGATAATATTTGGTGACACTTGAAGGCATTTGCAAAATGCAAATGTGCTATAATAATTATGGGCAAAATTTTATGGTTTTTATTTTTTTTCAAATACTCATAATAGCAAACAAAAATTCAAATATGTATAACGTGCATTCACGTATTATTTGTAATATGCAGAATATAAAGAACTGTATACAGTAACAAGTGTTTAAAGGACTGAAACATGCAGGCTTCTTAGTCAGACAAACACCGTAGGAGGAACCAACTTACTTAGCGTTTATAGANTTAAAGGACTGAAACATGCAGGCTTCTTAGTCAGACAAACACCGTAGGAGGAACCAACTTACTTAGCGTTTATAGAACAGGTGCCAAATTTGGGGTAGCTCATTAACACCCTAGGTTTTCTTTCTAATGTCACAACACTAACACATTCACCTCGCACTACAACACATCATGCACTGCACATGAATTCAACTGGACATTTTCCCACAACAGTAATCAACATACGAAACGCACCACTCGCCGGGTTTTACTTCCTTGCCAATTTGCTCACACGCAAATAATAACAGTTTAGTACTTTGCTGTCAATACGTTGATTTAAAAAACTTTTTTACTGTTNAATTTGCTCACACGCAAATAATAACAGTTTAGTACTTTGCTGTCAATACGTTGATTTAAAAAACTTTTTTACTGTTCAGATCTTGACCAGCATCCAAAGAGTTTATGGGACCGTTGTATTCTTCGATCTCACAGACACTTAATGCTCTGGTTGGCAACACGAGGACCGGGTGATGTCTTGGCGTACAGTGAAATGTCGTTACCACTGCGAGATGCTGTACAAATGCCGGTTCCTGCAACCCCTTTGACGCCGCAGCTCCAACTCTAAAGCCAACGGTCGCTACTGCTTCACGCCCTCACTTCTCCCGAGTATCATACATTTAAGCGGATGGTGAACTAACTAACCTGGGAACCATTCATTGTTACTTGTTGCATTTATGTTATTGTACCATGTTAATCAAAGTTATGTTTCTCAGTGTTTTGTTGGCAATTCTGTGTAGAGTCTATGTTGAAAGGTGTGTGGCATATTCAAAAGATGTCATGTCTAGAAATAAGTCTAAAGGTGTTACTGCTTGAAATATACTTTACAAAATTCTAAACACTTGTGTTCGTATGTTTGTGTAAATATTTTTCAAGTCCCTTCATTTGAATCCAATAAGTAAGTTGATGCGGCTGTCTAACACGGGACAAGCTGAGTGAAAGAATAGAGTTTTACATGATGAAGGGTTTTTGAACTCTCGGCAACCTTTCACGATATTGCATTTAAAAAAAAGCACATCGTCCTTTGCCCAGGCCACATTTCTACAAAAAGGTTCTTCGTAAAAATTTTAATACCCTGAAAACTGCAGGTAGGTAAGATTTTTAGACTCAACAGAAACAATTATGAGACCCTAATTTACAGCTAGTTGCTATCTTGTATGATAGCAGGGTTCTTCTCTTCAAAGTGCACAAAGTATTCATTAGAAATATGTATTGTGAAAGGTAAATGAAAAATGAATAAAGTCATTTAACATGTAAAACCTAGTAATGGGTCGAGTCTCAAAAATCGAGCAGAGTCAACAAAGATTGACTCGTCACTCGAGTCGAGTTATTTTTAGAGCAGACATAGAGCTATTAAACGTGCCAGTCGAGTCAAGGTGCTTTAATGTTTTAAACAACAAATATTTGCACCTAACTATCACCTTTCGTGTCTCGCGAATCCAAATTTTGCGTTGCCAAACCACCAAAGTTGGAAACAACTACTCTGCTACATGCCTCGCCAGTTCCACGCTTAGTTGGCGTTTGTGATGTTCTGCTGCGATAAAACCAGGTGGGCGTTATATTCCTGACTTGAGCCCTTTTTCTTCCCTGCAAAGCGTTTGCTCTCGCAGCCTCGCTGGGCGACATCAGATAACGGGAGGGGGAACTTCTCAAGGTCGACGGGTACATTCGCAGCATTACACAAATACGTACATTGGTATTTAAACAAGAAAAGCCTTTGTTTCAACGGCACGTCACACCTTCAGCAGAAATATGCATAACTATGAACTTGTCATTATTTTTCTCATTTAATTACTGTTTTAAAAACACGTGTTAAAAAAAGAACTATTAGGTAACAAAAACTTTAAATGTGGACAGCTTGTCTGCCCACCCACCGGCGGCCGACGACCAGCCTGGAAGCTACCCCCCCCCATAACAGTTACCTTTTTTTTTTTCTCAGCATCAGCTGGCTGACATTCCTATCAAAGATTTTATTCTGAACTCGACTTGACTTACACACAACTTGAAACTCGATTTTACTCTACTCGAGTTCCATACAACTTGACTCGACTCGAAGCTGTAAAAATCTAACTCGCCCATCACCAAAACCCTGTAGTTTCGCTAGACTGGTCATGCATTACGCAACTCCCTTAAAAGTGGTTAGCGGTATTCTACGTGTCTAAGAACTAACATGTGGAATAGTTACGGGCAACCCACGTGCGCTCGTCGCAAGCCTCGGCACCTCCNTCTACGTGTCTAAGAACTAACATGTGGAATAGTTACGGGCAACCCACGTGCGCTCGTCGCAAGCCTCGGCACCTCCACGTGCAAGGCACTGAACTGTCGTACAGTCTACATTGGCAACTTGCCTCTCGAGATTCTCGGTAGTGAGCCCAGCAGTTCGTGGTGTANCTGAACTGTCGTACAGTCTACATTGGCAACTTGCCTCTCGAGATTCTCGGTAGTGAGCCCAGCAGTTCGTGGTGTAATCGTAAAGACAAAAGTCTGCTGTCGATCCTTAGACAACTTTAAATATCCTGCACAGGTGTTTTCACACCTAACAATTGTCGCGAAAGCCATGTTTAAAAAAAGATACACATCAGAAGCAGAGAACTGAAACTTGTCCTCTGTGGAAAGTTTTTTGTAAATGCTGTTACTCGATGGCTGCGTTCTGTGGCCTAGCCAGGCGGAACCCTTCATGTCGGACTAGAAAACCTGGAAATTAAAGCCTGTAATACAATCTAGTGTACCTACAGGTAATATACCTATTTTCTGTACGGCCAAAAGACTCGCAAGTAAACAGTTAGACTACACTGGTTTCAGTGTAGATGGTGTTAAGATTCTGCAAGTTCTGTTAATTTAATTTCAATCACATTTCACAAAGGAAAGATTTTTCAGTACAATTTTTTTATTAAATTCCCAAAAAGATCTGGAATTGTTTTTATTGTTGGCTGGGAAAGTCTGGGAAATTTTATCCTGATATTTTGTAGCGATAGGGTGTCCACTAGAATTCCATTTTGGCATTCCCTGACTTTTCCCTGTTTTCCAGGAAGAATCATAGCATTTTTTCCTGACCCAGGTAATTATCCTGTTTAGCGACTTTTCTGAAGGAAACGTCCTAGATAAACTAAAGTAGCATTAATGGATTCTGCACAGCTTACCTTGTTAATATTCAGGAGGGCGTAATGTTAAAATAATTAGAACAAGCTGAATAAAATAGTTAAAAATACGAGCAGTCCGCCGGTTTGTTTACCTCAGACGCCATGATTTTTGGTAACGCCATGATTCTTCACCTTATTGGCTTGTGGGTATTGTTACGTCACCGCGACGAGTCAGATGTGATTTTAACGGACATTTTTGAGACAGTTCAGTAGCCTTTGTGTATTTGCCGGGGTGAGTTATGACGTCCCAATCCGACTGCTTTAAAAACGGAGAAAGCAAGAATGAGTGCTTCTGTGCGTAATATTCGCGTATGTGGCATTTTAGTAGATCATGGTGTTTCGTCGAGTGAGGTAAGGTTGAATTGGCAGAGGACAGAGGAACTGTACCCACCGCCTACCTAGGTGAGTTAGTTGATATTCTTTTGGTGTGTTTTACGGTTCCTTTAAATCCCTAAAATTTTAAATTCGTAGGTTAGTTTAAAACTCTAAAAACCTATNTTTGGTGTGTTTTACGGTTCCTTTAAATCCCTAAAATTTTAAATTCGTAGGTTAGTTTAAAACTCTAAAAACCTATGTTAGTGTAAAACCCTACAATCCTAGGTTAGTTTAAAAATGTAAAATAGTGATTCACCCATCGTGGGGTTAGGTTCTGTTAGGTTAGGTGGGCACGTGTTACGAAATTAGTCATACGTTTTTGCACCTCGTATATTCGTGTTCTGCATCATTAGTGGAGAGGAAATATACCATTTTCCGAGATTTTTTTTTTTACAGAAAAGTCACTAACCNTCGTGTTCTGCATCATTAGTGGAGAGGAAATATACCATTTTCCGAGATTTTTTTTTTTACAGAAAAGTCACTAACCCGGATAATTACCCTATTGACTTCACACAAGTGCCGAATACAAACACAAAAATACTTTATTTTGGACGTGTAGGCCCTACGCCACTTGGCAAAAAATGTATTATTGCCAGTTCACAAACTTAAAAAATGGAATTTGAAAAAGCGTGCGTTCACAACTACATTATCCTGTATTCACACAACCAACAACTTTGCAGAGTAGAAATAGTTTACGTTTTTCCTNGTGCGTTCACAACTACATTATCCTGTATTCACACAACCAACAACTTTGCAGAGTAGAAATAGTTTACGTTTTTCCTGACCCAGGTGAAAATTCCCTGACTTCTCCCTGTGGGCGTCCACCCTCATGACGGCTAGACACACTTGCCTTCCCCAACTGGACTTGCTTCGTCTGTTTATTTATTACAGAGCTAATAGTAATATAGCTCATTCTTTACAATCAATCAAACAATTCAGAAAGACTTTCATAGGATACAATGTTGTAGCCATTTTGTATTACTCCNTCATTCTTTACAATCAATCAAACAATTCAGAAAGACTTTCATAGGATACAATGTTGTAGCCATTTTGTATTACTCCGCCAAATGTAAAATAAAATTCCCATTTCCTTTGACCCAATGGGTGGGGTGTAGAGGTTTGGACGGCCCTTGACGACGAGGTCTTGGAAGCTGAGGAGGTAAGCGCAGAGCAGCATCAGAATGCAAGGGCGAAGGAAACGAACGAAAGAACCCCGAGAAAACTTGTTGACCGGCGGCATCGTTCGGTTTGATTCCCATGTGAAAACATCCACGAGTGACCCTGACAGGAATCGGACCCAGTTCGCCTTGGTCGGAGGCGAGCACTCAAACCGCTAATGGTCCCGATGACCATTAGTAAGTTATGTGCAGCTCTGACATTGTTAGGAACAGAAGTGTAGTTTCACTGCACCACAGCAACATCTGGTGATGGCAAGATAAACTACAGGGAGTCGCTTCGAGCCGTCGTGTCTTACATTCCCTTCTTGGGCACCCTGTGCTTCTTGAATGCAGTTACGCACTGCGAAACCGACAAGAAAATACACTGCACCCGACAGCAAAACTTTGTACAGATGACCACTGTTCGCACCACTCATTTAGATGTTATTAAAGTTACAATTAATCATGGTAAATGTCGAGAACAAAATCTATTTTCATTGCTCATTCCGAAGCATGCACAACGAAGGTAAAAAATAAATGTCGCAGCCATCTGAGCCAATTGAATTATACAGCATCTCTGCAATGCCTACGTTTGTCCTAGTTTGAAACACTGAATGTCGAAGGCTGAATACTATACAGTCTGCCGATTTCACTATTGCCCGCATTGTCTTGACAGTCGCAAATCATTTGAAAAATTAGCCACAAAACAGATTGCTTTTTGTTTATTTTAAAATGACTGTAGCCTACAACACCGACCCGTCGATCAATGGTTTCCTTGATTCGTCCTGCTTCCGTGAACACGTCTCCTTCCAAGAGCTCGGCAACGACCAACGAAGACGGAAAGGAAGCGTAGAGGGATTGCATGTGAAGAAAGACGTGCGACACATAGCTATACCTTCCTTCTGTGTGAATGAGTGCCACAAGAAAAAAATAGGGTATGTTGACAACTTTCGTTTGACCTTTCTATTTACATTGCATGTTGCATCGACCTGCGGCAGAGAGATACTGATATAACTAATGAGCCTACTTCCCTCAACGTGGGTGCAATTAATTGTTAAATAAGTTCTTAAAATCTGAGTTGGTAGGTAGGACTTTATGTCTAACTGAAAGCAACATCATTAGAGATGAAACCAGAAACATATGAATTAGAGGTGGACGAAACTTCGAAAATTTGAATCAAATATTTTTAANATCATTAGAGATGAAACCAGAAACATATGAATTAGAGGTGGACGAAACTTCGAAAATTTGAATCAAATATTTTTAACATTCAGATTCGTATTCGAAATGAAAATTTTTTACTTTGAAAGAAAAAAAAAGTGCTTTTGGGCAACATAAATTACTTATTATTATTATTTGCCTAAAATACCGAAATACATAATTATTTGCCCAAAAACAAAAGACGACGTGGGCTTACTAACATCAATGAAAAAGTTTTTATTTGGCGTATGCCACACACATAGCTTGTGAAACATGAAAACATAACCTCAACTCCAAACTGCATTTCAGTGTAAAATAATTCCTAGTATCTAATTTTACTCGCAAGATAGCAAAACGGAATTATAGAAACAAAAAAATCCCTTTTTATGTCATGAATCATTCGGCACCACAGATTTAAATCAATAATATAATAATAATAATAATAACCCGCAATCAGGCTACCACCCGGTGGTGAGCTCTTTCACCTCACCAATGCCCTTCCTGTACTTCGCAACCACCCACCCAGATACCAGTTCCACCCTCAACATATTCCTCTCCCTCACAAGCATCGACTGCCTACTCGCTGTCCCTCTCCTAACCATCTCTATCCAACAACTGTTGTTTCCTACCGCCGATTTATCATCACCGGGGCAAGCCCCTCAGCGCGGGGGAAGTACAGGCCTGTGAGGGCCCTTGTCTTCCCAGGCGGTAATCAGAACTAGGGGCAGCTAGCCAGCCCCGTCCACGCCGTCATTCACAGTGCAGTTTGCCCGACATGCGCGGCGACTCGCATGCCGGGCGAGCCCCCGGGTCGTGGTCTGTTGTTCCCTCTCCCTCCAAACCCCTTTACATAAAAGGCAGCGTGAACTTCCCCATCTTCCCTCTCCAATCGCCCGCCCGAAACTTTTCAGGACATCATGAATAACTAGACATACCACTTTCCTCCTGTCCTTCAACGAGTTCCGACCCATTTCTTTCGTCATTCCTGACGGCCTATAGTTCCCTTCGTAGGCCACCTCAATGCCCGGCTTTTCATTATAGAACAAATCACACATCTTGTGGCCCTTCTCTAGCTATTTTTTTTATTTCCCATGTCCACCACATTCCTAACTGATAACGATGTGATAAATAAGCGAATAACTGCAAGTNTATTTCCCATGTCCACCACATTCCTAACTGATAACGATGTGATAAATAAGCGAATAACTGCAAGTTTTATAAAGTTAACTGCCGTGAAAATGCACCCACTACGATTCAAATCTCAGTAAAGTAATAAAAATAAAGTGGGAAAATAACAACCTCGCTTCACTTCACGCCATCTTGAATGGCCTGATTTTAACCGTACAGGGGTACAACCAACAGTGTTTCGTTGACTTAATCATAGAGGTATTAATAAAGGAATGAAAATATTTCGGAGCGTATTTGTAGAAGACAGAGTGACGTAAACCACTCCTGCCTGGTCTGGGACGGCCACTATCATCACGTCATCGGGCCACAGTCGCTGCACCAGTNTTTTATAAAGTTAACTGCCGTGAAAATGCACCCACTACGATTCAAATCTCAGTAAAGTAATAAAAATAAAGTGGGGAAAATAACAACCTCGCTTCACTTCACGCCATCTTGAATGGCCTGATTTTAACCGTACAGGGGTACAACCAACAGTGTTTCGTTGACTTAATCATAGAGGTATTAATAAAGGAATGAAAATATTTCGGAGCGTATTTGTAGAAGACAAAGTGACGTAAACCACTCCTGCCTGGTCTGGGACGGCCACTATCATCACGTCATCGGGCCACAGTCGCTGCACCAGTNAGTGACGTAAACCACTCCTGCCTGGTCTGGGACGGCCACTATCATCACGTCATCGGGCCACAGTCGCTGCACCAGTGCGGGTCGTGCGTCGCGATTCGTATCCGCGTCGTTCTCTTGGGAAAGGGTCATGACCCGATACCGAGTGATCCAATCGAGTGCCTGTTGTATCCCCAGAGCGATATCTGTAATTAGGATAGGAATCAAATGTTAGAATGTTTATTAAATTGCATTATAATTTATTGCACACGGGCAAATGTTCGTGAAATTCGTACTAAGGGAATTGCGAAGTAATAGCAGAATAAATTCATGCAACGAGCATATTTAATGAGCTGTAGAGTAGCAATAACAGGGTATTTTGAAGTATTCTATATAATTATCCGAATGCAATTGTGTGTCTTATCAAGATAATTAGGGATGTGGGAAATCATTAGTCTTTCTTTCAATCTGACCGCTCCGGTCATAGGTGCACCGAAACTGAATAAATCTAAATTTCCCACGTGCTCTGCAAGGAACCACATAATCATATTTTGTATTTAAATTACTGCTTAAGAAAGAACTCTGAACTCTCCTAAAACTAAGGGATGTCCATCGCGAATGTTGAAGTGTCCTATTGTCTGTATGTTTTACATGTTTATGTAATTAGGTCAGTAAACTAAGATACCTCGCAGGATGGCGCGAAGCCTCGGCGAGGACGCGATTCGCTCGTGCTACCACAGGCAGACTGTTACTACGGGTCTTAAGTGCTGCATGCACGTAGCATCGTGAGCCACTTTCATAATTTATTCTAAACACTTAACTGCAATAGGTTAATTTAATTTACTGGAACTTTTATTTAGTTTACCAACAGTCTTCCCCCATTCGCAGCACCCCTCCATTAGCTCAATTTACCGACCCCAGAGGTTTAATTACTTTGTAAGTTTTCATGTCATTCTTGGCCTTTTCGTACAGTATCGGCCGCTGGTAGGCCTTATGAGTCACATCCGCTTTGATTTGCATTTTATACATATAACTGTGTACACTATTTGGTAATATAATTTACTTGAGTGAACCGAAAATTGTCAGTTCTCATTTAGTGTTTTATTTCGAGCTCTGGCCCTATCAGTCATCGACGCCTCAAAGAGGCATCCTTCATTTGTAAGGTAAAAGGTAATACTAGGGCGTGCTGGGGAGCCTGAATACTCCAGCTATATATTACGTTTTCCTGTAAATTTGTAAGGTGCNAGGTAATACTAGGGCGTGCTGGGGAGCCTGAATACTCCAGCTATATATTACGTTTTCCTGTAAATTTGTAAGGTGCGTGTCAGGGGATACAGCCACGTGGTCGTTCAGCCCTAGATACTGACAACTGTGAATTCATGCTCACCCGGTGAGCTGGCACCCATTCTATCCGAAATATGAATATTGAGTAATATTCTGACTTTTCTTTACATAGTCGCCGTACAACATCCGCATTACTATCCCCAACTGATCTGGTAAAGTCTTAAAAGGCTTTCCCACCTAGGTGTGACAAAAACAAAGTGTAACAAAATGTTAGTGCAAATCAAGAGAAGAAAGGACAGTCGGAATTAAAATATAAATTTGTACTGCTTAACCAGGAAGAACGAGGTCCGCGCCGCTATTTTATGTCGGAGGTCAGGCCTGCACGGCACAATAGACTCTGATTTCACAGCCAACCGGGATTCAAGTGCGCACAACCTCGGGTGACCGCGCCACTGTAAACAACCGTACCGGACGATACGCCCCATGTGTATGAGGAACCCGCGAATGGTAAAGGTTGCTGCCTTCAGGAAAGATGGTCCGCGATTACATCTAAGGACCGGGCTACTGCTTAGCATCGACTGTGTGTTCCATGTGCAACCGCGTCGTGTTATATACAAAAGACTGTTGAGAAATGGAGTACAATCCACTGTACCATCCACCTGTCGGAAGTGTGATCAGTGCGGATAACGCTAAACACTTGATCACTTCGATAAATATAACAACCAGCGACTAAAAAATCGTGCAATTAGTTACATTGAACGGGACCAGCGAATGTTTGGGTGAAGTCCAAGTGGAAATACATTTTTGGGACTGTTCTACGGACATCATCGCCCTCGTCTCCGACGAGATACAAAACAACCTCAATCTAGGGGTGTCATGGCTTAGACAACACATCGCCATTATTGAAATCGCCATGGCTCGCATTCACTTCTGTTTGACCGAATGGCGAACAGTCTACAACTTAGGACATCGCAGAAAAAATAGCAAACAATCTGTCCAACTAGACACGTTCGACCATGCTGTACCCGCGGAATATAAAGACGTGATCCAGCGAGTTCTGACCGAACTATGGGACGTATTTGCTGTGGCAGACCCCCTTAAAAGAACGAGCATGGCAGAACACACAATACCACTCACTAAAGTTGAATACCTCTGGTCCACCCCTCTTGATTATGTTACTTATCACCTGAGGATCATTAATCAACAAAACGAGTAACTGATTAGGGATGGGGTAATAGAACTTTCGGAAAGCAATAACAACTCAGCTATCACTCTGGCCCTCATGAAAGACGGGAGCTGGAGGTTATGCGAGGACTTCCGCCCTCTCAACCAAGTGACCGAAAGTGCGCCACCACCATTAATCAGTGTGAACACTGCACCAAACATGTTAGGGGACACCAAGGTTTTATCTTTCCTTGACCTAAGAAGCGGCTATTGACAAAGTACCAGTACGACCCGAAGACCGCCATAAGACCGCATTCACGGCCTCCTATGGCTGCCGTTTTCAATTATGTGCCATGCCCCTTGGGCTGAAATGCGCCCCCTCCCCCTTCTAGAGCATGAGGGTGTGCATCCTGGATGGTCTGATAGGGGAGTGTACGATAGCATAACTAGACGATGTAGTGATCTGGNGAGCATGAGGGTGTGCATCCTGGATGGTCTGATAGGGGAGTGTACGATAGCATAACTAGACGATGTAGTGATCTGGTCAAAAATGTGGGAAGAACACGAACATCACCTATCCCTCTTCTTGGAGTGATGGGCTATCAATAGGTTAATGTGTGCCAACGGAAAATGTCATATAGGGAAAACATGTCTTCAAAACCTGGGCTACATGGTCAACACCGAGGGTATCCAGCACAACTACGAACAATTGAGACGAATTTCAAGACTATCCCGCACCCAACATGCTCAAACACATGCGAAAAGTTTTTCCGGATCATAAACTGGTTAAGGCGCTACATACAAGACTTCGCCACAATAACATCCCCATTGACTGACTGGTTGTCAACACAATGGCACGACGACGCCCAAAACATGTTCGAAGAAATCTAACACAGATTACAACAGTGCGACAAACTGTCCTGTTTAGAACCCCAGAGGCATTTATATCTGCAAACAGATGCCAGTCAAGAAGGGCTTGGCGCTGTTTTATTTCAATATGATGATGACGGGGAACGCAGAGTCATTGACTACAGTAGTGCAATGATTGCCCCGCGCCAACACAATTACATCGTGAACGAGAGGGAATGCCTGGCTATCATATTGGTACTACTGCCAAAACCTAAAGTACCAACGATTCAGATTGAGGACCTACATTCGGTGTTTAATGTGGCTGCAGAACATGCATACTGTATGCAGCAAACTCATGCAGTTGTCTATGTTATTACAGGTCTATTATTTCGTGGTGGATCACGTTCCGGGTGAAGAAAACCAACTATCCGACGCTCTTTCCCGTGCGCCCGTCACAACCAAAATAGCATGTGATGAAGACGAGTGGGAAGTCCTATTCCCGGCAGACAGTCTGCCGGTTGCCCGGCTACAGTACGTCACCATAGGCACGAGTAATGCCACACAAGACCTAACAAGTGATGCGGTATACAAACCAGTACTCGCCGCACAACAGCTGTCCGCATATGTCGCAAGCCGGGTACTGTTTGCCAGAGAACAGCTGTCCAACTGGCGCATGTTCGATAACCACTTGGAGACCCACTCTGCAGGGGAAGAGGGGAACTGGCGAATGTACGTCCCAGAGGAAGGACAAACGTTCTTCCTGGAACACTCGCATGCCAGTCGCCTGGTGGGATATNCTGGCGAATGTACGTCCCAGAGGATGGACAAACGTTCTTCCTGGAACACTCGCATGCCAGTCGCCTGGTGGGATATCTGGGACCCGTGCAAATCAAGCGAAACGTACTAGCCTGTCAGTTCAATTTACCGACCCCAGAGGTTCAATTACTATTGTAAGTTTTCGTGCCAATCTTGGCCTTTTTCTAGAGTANCAGTTCAATTTACCGACCCCAGAGGTTCAATTACTATTGTAAGTTTTCGTGCCAATCTTGGCCTTTTTCTAGAGTAAATGCAGCTGGTGAGCCTTGTAACTCAGGTACACTTAAGTTTTCATTGTATACATGCAACTGTTTACACTATTCGACAATACAATTTACTTGAGATAACCAAAATTTGTGAGTTCTCATTTAGTGTTGTATTTCGGACCCTAGCCCTATCCAAGAAGTCATCGACGCCTTAAAGAGGCATCCTTCATTTATAAGGTTAAAGGTAATACTAAAGCGTGCTAGGGGGCCTGAATACTCCGGCTATATAGTACGTTTTCCTGTAAATTTGTACTGTGTTAAGGCGCTACATGCAAGACTTCGCCACAATAACATCCCCATTANATAGTACGTTTTCCTGTACATTTGTACTGTGTTAAGGCGCTACATGCAAGACTTCGCCACAATAACATCCCCATTGACTGACTGGTTGTCAACACAATGGCACGACGACGCCCAAAACATGTTTCCAAATGTGAATATTGTGTAATATTCTGNACTGACTGGTTGTCAACACAATGGCACGACGACGCCCAAAACATGTTTCCAAATGTGAATATTGTGTAATATTCTGGTTTTTCTTAGCATAGTCGGCAGACGACTTCTGTATTACTATCTGCGACTGCTCAGGTAATGTTAACTTGTTATGTGCTAGCTTATCGATGTGATATCGCNCGACTTCTGTATTACTATCTGCGACTGCTCAGGTAATGTTAACTTGTTATGTGCTAGCTTATCGATGTGATATCGCCTTTCTCTCTGGTGTCGGTATAGTATAAAACACAATGCCTTCAGTGCCCATTATCAATTTACAGCTCCCTCGAGCATTAACATCCATTAATTTTGCTTTATCCAAATACTGTCATCGGTAATTAGCTCCTTATAAACTTAGCTCTAGCTGTTGGAGTGTATATCAAGTTGTGGTTCAGCTTATAGATCCTTCGAGAAATTAGTGAGCAAACAATATCTTGGCATATACTGCAATACAACATATCTTGACAGTTGCNTCAGCTTATAGATCCTTCGAGAAATTAGTGAGCAAACAATATCTTGGCATATACTGCAATACAACATATCTTGACAGTTGCAAATACACAAAATACATAACACATAGTACCCTCAAACTGACGTGGTCAAGCACTTGCTCGGTGAAATTCCTGTCCCTAGTTGGGAAAGCCAACTTGACGCGTGGGCTTACCACAGCTGATGATGTATGAAATATGTTCCCGGCACCACAGCTCTGCGGTGAGCTGATGAAATGAGGTCGTTTCGGTCGACAGCTTAGGGGACTCTGATTAACACTCCGTCACATACGATGGCGAGGCTGTAGGCTGCCTTGCACGCCTTAGTTAAATTACAAATGAAACTTTTACGATGCTTGTGGGGTTACATATTCCTTGCGACTCCTTAATGAACACAAACGACTTTAGTACAAAGCACGTGGCCTTAACGGCCCAGAACTGCGAGCGACCATGTGGCTTTACAATGTGAAACGCGACTGTGCTTAACAACTCTCAGATGAGAATAACGTTGCTCTACCCTCGGTGCTATAACAAATAAAATGAATGATCAGGTTCATGAAGTGAAGTCTATGGCAGTGAGTATGAGTTCAACTTAAGATGTCGGCACCGAGGGCATTTGCGGAGCGACAGACTTACACATCTTGATGCGTTCAATTGCTGAAGAGAACTGGGAGGAAGCGTGGGCCGGCTTCCGCTACCTGAGTGCAGCCGACGCCAAGCCGCGAAACGATGAAGCACAATATACACTAAAAACTGATTATGAGATGGAAGTGACATGAATTAAATTAACCTAAGACAACATCAATTTTCATTATACAAATAGACAATAAAAATGATTATATTAATCCTAAAAGTTTCCATCGTACCAGCCACAGTATTGCCAAGTGTACAATGGCAAATGTCCCTGGCTGTGGCTGTGTCGATTGTCTTCCATGATGACACTTATGATATTAATTATATACACTGAATAAATAACACTGAATAAATACCCTGATGCAATACACTGATTCTGTTAGTAACACTGAATAAATTAGAAACACTGATGCAATTTCACTGATGCTATTATGCACACTCTCACTCGTGCCCACAATCCCATCGGTGTGGTGTGTCTGGTGTAGTGGACACGACTGTGGCAGTCAGAGTGGGCACAAAGGAGCTCATGAACTTGCAGTTCATGTCAAAACATAACACACAGATATAAGACCCCATAAAACATGACTAAATAAATTCATAATATTACACTGTACATGAACAAATACAATTTAAATGTGGATGGCANGATGCAATACACTGATTCTGTTAGTAACACTGAATAAATTAGAAACACTGATGCAATTTCACTGATGCTATTATGTACACTCTCACTCGTGCCCACAATCCCATCGGTGTGGTGTGTCTGGTGTAGTGGACACGACTGTGGCAGTCAGAGTGGGCACAAAGGAGCTCATGAACTTGCAGTTCATGTCAAAACATAACACACAGATATAATACCCCATAAAACATGACTAAATAAATTCATAATATTACACTGTACATGAACAAATACAATTTAAATGTGGATGGCANACCCCATAAAACATGACTAAATAAATTCATAATATTACACTGTACATGAACAAATACAATTTAAATGTGGATGGCATGAAATGAGGGTGAAATACCTGAGGGGATAAATATGTGAATTTTCAAATATGCATAATTAAAGCACTGAAACCCTTATAGGGGCATCTTTGAGCACCCACATGTCTTATGAGTCTTTATTTTACTTTTAATTATTTTCTCTTAAATTGTCCTATACTTAATGTGTGCTGAGTTAGTCATAATGCACACATGCCAGTTTTGACCGAAAAAGTTTACGGATTGGGGGTTGTGGTATGAAGTTGCACTACACTACTCTGGACTCTCCTGCTCTCGCACTACACTTCCCACGCACTGCACTGTTCACTGAGGGCACACCGGTACAGGTAGATGTGGTGACCATGCGGCATGGCAAACAGTCTTGAAGGCAGGACACTTCTTGCATCAAGTGGATATCAACAAATGTATCTAGCAGTTTGTGTTTCACATTACTCATAATATAAAAGGCAACATCTGCACCCCAAGCAATGTAATTACATGCAAAATAGCTGTCACACCAATGAAGAATAACATTTTCAGTTGTTATATTTAAGCCATGTCACAGCAACAACAATTACATCAAGTTTTGAGCTAAGACTATCTAATATAAAGATTAGATCATTTTATTTATTCTTAAGACTTCGAATCTTTATGTACATCATAATGAGATCATTAATTTGTAATACTCTCAGTGAAGAATTGTAATCACTGATATAATCATATTTGATGTTGTTTATTAACTTGCTCAGGCCTATACTTGTATGCTTGCTCACAGTACAGATAGTGCCCATTCGCAGGGAAAACTGCCTTGATTTCACAGACCATTGGAATAAGCTATTTTACCAGCAACGTAGGTAAGCACACAATGCCAAGGATACCTGGAATAAAATGCTCTTTCAGTTTGATCTAGTACAGCAAGGGTTTTAGGATTTGGAGCTGTGTGATTGGCTCAGGAGCACTGGTATTACATTGCGAGGCAGTATTACATACTAACTCAAGTGTATTAATGTCTACAATAGTTAACTGTAACCAGAGTAGTGTCTTACTTTGTTTGCAGCATATCGTTTTGTATACTACAATACATTATAACCAGGAAGCAAGTTTTATCTTAGTTATCAGGACTGAAAGTAAAGCCCTGGAACTCACCAAATTGTCAAACGGCACACAGACAAAGTGATGTCGCCAGCACGATGCCAAGGTTAAAAAAATGAACCATCACTGATGGTGGCTACTTTCTTCTAAATTCAGTATGAAAAATTTGCTTGTATCTTTAACACAATGATGTAAAAAGATACAATTTTCATATTTCACCGAAGAAAATATATTACTAAAATGGCACAAATCGTCAATTTTTATTACAAACATCACTAATAACACACAAACTTGTGTGAAATATCCCGAGTGTGACATAAGNACAAATCGTCAATTTTTATTACAAACATCACTAATAACACACAAACTTGTGTGAAATATCCCGAGTGTGACATAAGAAACTGTACGAAATTTGAATTACTGCTCCTTTTCCATTCTTTGCAGGGATATAGTGCTAGTGATGGTGGTTGCCAAGCTTTGACATGTAAAACGGGTCAAGTGTCTGATATTGTAATGTATGGTATCTTATATAAACAAACCTTTTCATTGCTGTTGGCCATGTGGCTTTGACGGTTGTGTTCTTTTGAGGAAGGTTAATGTTGGGTACATGCGCAGAAGACGAATAAGAATTCTACCTCATCTTTAGTCTACTACCGGTATAAATATACCGGGTATAAACGTATTGTGTGCTGCACTTCCATTCCTACAAAATTGGTGTATTGCCACAAAGTTACACAATGAAGCACAAAGGATTCCTGGGTTGATGGTACTTGTTCATTATGCTTAAAAGTCAATCCTTAATCAAATAAGTAGCCTGCCATATCTAATTGTCGAATTCTTTAACTTCTACTTTTCCAGTTTGCTTGGGTTTTGCAAGGCCGTTCCCTTAAGGATATCGAAACTACTATTTACCTCAAGCCCGCACATCAATCCATAGACTGCACCATACCAAATGTCACAAATTATGATGCTATTAATTAAGAATTTAATTTCTCATTCGTCAAATGTAGGTATGTCGAGTGGTTCTGTATCCCACATGATCACTGTCTTTTGAGTTTCATTTGCAGTTTTCTAATCAGTGTCGTTCTCGATAAAATATAATTTTAACTAATTTCCAATTATTCAACAAATGATTATTATTAATCCCCGAAGTAAACCATTACTTAATTCAACTACATGCTCAACCATCTCTGTTTATCGTGAAAATATGTATGCAACCAAACATAACATTTTCGTTTTACTGGAATCTTTATTTAAATAGTAGTTAATTTTAATCTTAATTTCCGCCATTTCTATTAATATGGTGGTGCGCTCTGGAGGCTTCTAAATGCGAATTGAAAATTTGGCAAAATTCGTATTTGTGATTCTTATTTGTTTTGATTCAGTGCACATGGAATTTGTGGCTGTTGAGGTGATACAGCTGTTCGTTCCGCTCCTTGGAGCATAGTTGTTTAAGAAAATAATTATTGCTATTATTTACTGCAAAGAAATGGCATTGACAAGCAGTGAGCAGGTTAATTAGGTTTATTTAGAATCAAGATTGTGTTATTAAAAGGGGTTGTGACTAATTCGGCGTTAAGTCTGCAGTTCTTCCATTTTTTTAAGGTAAAAAATAGCGTTCTTGGTTATCTTGTCTGATTTTTTTGTTGTAGAGCTAGTAAAATTTTAAGTCCACGTATTTAATGTTTGAACTGTTAAGATGGAAGAAGAAGTTATTATTTCAATAAAATCTTGCATAAACTCTTCCAAGGGCGGAGTTTTATTTTCACGTATAAACTATGATTATAGAGATATAATGGGGGAAGATATTCCATATTTAAAATTAGGTTATTCCTCCCTGAGAGATTTTATTTATTCGATTGAGGAGATCGAGGTAACGAAAACTGGCAGTGGAGGGGAGGTGTTGAATTGTTGTGGCGGTAAGGCAGAGCACATAGCTAAATTAGTAAGTCGGCAGAAGTCTTCCTCAAAGCCACCTAGGAAGAAATATGGTAAAGTTATAGCCTTACCCAGGCGTTTGCGAGAGCCGTCGGGTAAAGTGCCAACAAGATATGGATCATNAAATATGGTAAAGTTATAGCCTTACCCAGGCGTTTGCGAGAGCCGTCGGGTAAAGTGCCAACAAGATATGGATCATCTAGAGACCTTAAGAATGTTGGTATATCGGAACAGAAATACCAAAAACAAACTCAGTCTGGCTACGAAAATACTGGATTTAAACCTAATTTGCCCCCTAGGTTGCGAACTAAAGCCCCTGCAGGTTATATAACTGGTGGAGCTGTTTCTCCTGTATCGACAAATTATGGGAAAGCAGTAGCAAATTCAGCTGTGGTAACACATGCAAATGGATCAGAGAGTTTTTCGAATGAAGAGAGACGCTCGCTCAAAGCATCCAAGCCCAGTACATCTGCAGCAGTGAAGGTTTCCCGAAAATCACGACCTCCGCATTCCCAGAATTTCATTAACTGGATTGTGGATTCAGGTGGTGGCGACTCTGGTGAGGCAGGCAGGTGTAATGGCTTTGCCAACTCTGTGAAGGGGGAGACCACAGTTGATAAAAGTTCACGTCTCTTGCGAGGGCCATCAGCGTACGTGTCTGTTTCATCTGATGAAGATGCAGCAGTGCATCACAATTTTCAGCTCCACGACAGTTTGGCTACTAAAACTTTGCGAATCACGGTGTCTGACAACAAACGTAACGTCTCGTGTACCAACAGCTTGCCGGTACTTTCACGGGGGAATTCGCTTCCCGAGAGTAAGTCGTATGTGGGTGTATTGGAAGACAACTATCACGGTCGTATTTTTGAGAGGGACAGAGAAAAGGAGAGACTTAGGGCATCGGTTTCAGGCAACTTTGGTTACGGAGTGCAGGAACCTNTTTTGAGAGGGACAGAGAAAAGGAGAGACTTAGGGCATCGGTTTCAGGCAACTTTGGTTACGGAGTGCAGGAACCTGCACTTAACGACGCGTCTGAATCAAGTAGTCGTTTGGTCGGAAGAGTGGCTTCACAGCGACGTAAAAAGATGGTCTCAGGAATGGAGAGGTTTTCTGCCGCCAGGAACGGTGATCGCTTTGCAACAGGTGACTACGANCCGCCAGGAACGGTGATCGCTTTGCAACAGGTGACTACGAAGGGGTTGCGTCTTTGACTCAGAACTTCAGTGATTTGAACATAGCGGAACCCACGCTGGAGCCAGTTTGCGAGCCTACGTTGTTTCATTACCTTTTAGTCGGCGATGATTTCCTTCTAGACTTGGCACACTCGAGCTTAGGTTTCAAATGTCACAAGTTGGACAATACACTAGTCAATTGTGGGTTGTGTTATTCTGGACAGAACATGAAGACGTGTTTGTTTCGCATGAAGACGTGCAAATTGCTCAGTAAAGTTATGCTGTTGCTCGGCGCTGTAGACATTTTAGAGGGCTCGCCTTTCGAGGAAATGAAGTGTCGCATGACCATGCTCGTGAACTACCTGTGCGAGAGAGTGAAACTACTCGTAGTGTTGACCGTGCCACCTCTCCCCTTAACAGACGATCGTTTTTCGTGGGAAAAGCTCATGNAGTGAAACTACTCGTAGTGTTGACCGTGCCACCTCTCCCCTTAACAGACGATCGTTTTTCGTGGGAAAAGCTCATGGATTTCAATAGGTGGCTCGTATACTTCATCGGGAATACTTATAGAAATGTCGAGGTTATAGACATATGGTCTTTGTTCGAGAACCCGCCCGGCACGATCTGCGAAGGGATGTTCGAGGAGAACAGCGTGCCCATGCATAAACACGAAGAAGAAGTTCTCTTGTGGAACGACAAAGGCCGACGCCAGCTGGTGGACTACCTGCGCGGCATCATGCCGTATTTTACGCCTCTGGAACATTGAAAGGAGTTGGCTGACGTGTGGTCGCTAAATCAACGGCCAGACGCTGCGCGTTCANATTTTACGCCTCTGGAACATTGAAAGGAGTTGGCTGACGTGTGGTCGCTAAATCAACGGCCAGACGCTGCGCGTTCATTACGGCTGTGGACAGCAGGCCGCTTGTTTCCCAGGCCTACCAGCTTATGGACAAGAGCAGTGCTGAATCACATGTAGCTGGAAAGCAGATGTTGACAGTCGCAGATCTTGTGAGCAATTATCTTTTGCGAAAAGAAAATGTGGCAACTAAATTTTTTAATGACTTGCTGTTTTCTTGCATTTTGCAGCGGTTTTGAACATATGTTATTATGTTTACTTTATTTATTTTCCTCTTTATTGCTTGCTTTGTCATTTTCAGTTGAAGTTAAAGTTTAAATAAATAATTATTAAAATTATTTTTTTGTTAAAAATTTTTTGTAGAAGCTGCAATTTGATGTTAAATAAGAATTTTCACAGTTGCTCTTGTATTTCCTTGTGGCTGTACTGTTGTAAATGGTTTGACTGTAATANATGTTAAATAAGAATTTTCACAGTTGCTCTTGTATTTCCTTGTGGCTGTACTGTTGTAAATGGTTTGACTGTAATAATTAAGTTTAGGGGCTTTGCTGAAAAACACAAAAAAAAAATTCAAAATTATGATATATTTCTACTCTACTAATGACGTAGAACACGAATATACTAGGGGCGTAGCTTTAAAATAAGTACAACATATTTAAGAAAATTGCAATGTGAGCAGTATAGCCAGTTTGTTTACGTTTCTGAATGAAACGTCCTAGACCAACAAAAGTTGCATTAATGGGTTCTGCACAGCTTACCTTGTTCATATTCAAGAGGGCGTAATGTTAAAATAAGTAGAACATATTTAAAAAACTTGCGAAATATGTTTGCTTACGTCTATTAACGTCAGAGGAATTATACCAGCCCCCTACCTAGGTGAGTCAATTGACATTCTGTTGGTGTGTTTTACGGTTCCTTTAAATCCCTACAATCCTACATTCGTAGTTTAGTGTAAAACCCAATAAGCCTAGGTTAGTTTAAAAATGTAAAATACAGATTCACCCATCGTGGGGTTAGGATCAGTTAGGTTAGGTGGGCACATATTACGAAATTAGTCANAATGTAAAATACAGATTCACCCATCGTGGGGTTAGGATCAGTTAGGTTAGGTGGGCACATATTACGAAATTAGTCAGATGTTAATGCCCCGAGTATTATCGTGTTCTGCATCATTAGTAGAGTGGAAATATAGCATTTTCCATGAATTATTTTTATTTTTTACAGAAAAGCTCCTAAACTTAATAATTACCGACATAGATATTATCATAGATATTACGTGGTAAAAACTAGACAAGTGAGGGGTAAATAATGGACGGCTTGTAGCTCGGTAACACATTTGGGACGGAGGGCGAGCTCGGAGCAGAGCAGTTGCCTGCACAGGATTTTATTTTTAGAGGGGCTGACCTTTGATTTCTGAAGTGAACATATTGCACAATAAGAAAAAAGCCTGTTCCCAATGTGTGGCGTAAAATATATGTATTATAATTTCAAGTCTGCACTGGAGGGAAACTTATTAGTATTGTTTATTTCAATTTTCAGTTAATTTAAAAAAAAGTGTTCATATTTTTTTATATTTTGACTTTTTGGGATGAGTTGCACTCCTTTCAGCTTCCCCTGCGTGTGTGCCCCTACAGTGCACTTTGTTTCAAAAATTTTAACTTCTATGCTTTATTTATAAACCGATTTGTACTTACTCAGAATAGGGACTTTTCCGAAAGAAGGATAAACTACCCAGAAAATGGTATGTATCAACAATGCTTATCACTCAGAACATGAATTTTCTAGGGGCATTGCAATATTTGCAGTACATATTGCCAAATGCACTTGTGAGAGGGCTATGAATATCGGGGGGAAGTTGTGGGGTAAAACACACAACAATGTTGTATAATATATGTAAACAAATATGGTGTGCTGCGCTAAATGCAAGACGACCAGACTAACTTCATGCAACTTAACTATTGTTGAATCACAATAGGGTGAGTGTGTGTGCGTGCCGACCCGCGACGGTGCGCACACCCTATTTTTGTTTATATGGCAAACTCCTAGCTTTGCGGATGCAAGAGCACTTTGCGCCTATACCTGCAAAAGCAGCCGGTGTGCCTTGAGTCGTTGTTTCGGGGATTTACTCCCCTTCTGGCACTGGTGCGTAATGTTTGGACGCCCTTGAACAGTACGTTTCAGTGCGAGGGGGCTACGCTTGAATATAATTTATACAGGATCACAGTAAAACTATAAGCTATCATGAAGTTAGGTTTAATTTGGCTCGGTGTTATGCATTTAACACTGCTAGGCAGCAACAGTACGTAAGCCCTTCAATGCAATACTACACAGTACAGTAGGAAGTTGATTATCCGAATGTCGGTTATACGGACGACCAGTTATCAGGACTTGTTTTAAAAAGAATAGAAAAAAACTTGACAGTCTCTTTCGTCACAATGCTTTCCTCAACCCGCGGAGGAGAGACGGGCACTTGTGTCGGCTCTTGTGATGTGCCTTTCGCGTGTTGTTCACAGTAAACACGGCCGGGAGGGACGGTAATTACTTGTTTACTGATTTAATTTTTTTGTTTTATACTAGCGAACCGGCCCGGCTTCGCCCGAGTACAATTGAGTTTTACAGTGATACACTAATAAATAAATTGGGTAAAGACAATTTATTTATGTGAAAACAGAATTATAAAAATATACTATGTTGGCCTAGGTTTTTAACTGATTACGGCAACCCAAAAGAAAGGAAATATTTTTTACCAGATAGCCAAGAAGTAGGGTATTGTTTGTGGAGTGTATCTATCGCTATGTGCAACTATCGCGTAGTTACCACATTTCCGCTTTCCAGCGTCAATGTATGAAAATCAAAACGTGATTTTCATCAAGTTGTAGCTTTAGAACTAAGTGTACCTAGGTATTACTTTTTGCGCTTGGCTGAGGGATTATAATCGATCACCAAAGTTAAGCAACTTCCCAGCGGCACACATTTGGATGGGTGACTGTTTATTGGCATAACATCTGAGCGCTTCCGGGCTTCGGAGGGCACGTTAAATATTCCGTCCCGGTTGTTATCGATTGATAGCAGACGTTAAGCTATTTCAGAGGTCCTTGGGCGGCCTGATAAACTCTGACACCAGAGGAAAAATATATTTTGATAACGTTCCCAGCCGTTGCAGAATTACGTTTTGTTGTTATTCCACAGGAACCGTACAATTTACCGGGATAAAAAGTATCCTCTGTCCTATTCCAGGACCTAAAGTACCTACATACAAAATTTCATCAAAATCCGTTCACCCGTTGTGGAGCTGAGTGGTAACAAACAAACATACACACTTTCACATTTATAATATTAGTAGGATACAGGTTTTGTTTTGGTTAAACTTACTATGTTCTGTGCATGTTTAATAAATTTTATATTGTGTGAAAATGATTTTTTTACAAATTCTTTTATCTTCATTTTTAACATATTTCCGTTATTCAGATTTTCTATTATCCGAATTATCTTTGGTCCCTATTAGTCATGATAATTGACTTTCTACTGTACAATTCACTGACACTTACTTTCCACGCAAAAAATAGAATTTAAGTTACTTTACTCACCCATGTAAGCGCCGAATATAGCTCCTTGGTAATTGATTGCCAATAACTCGCGTGTAGGACACGTTAACGTCTATTCAATTTGTCAAAACTCTCCAAACACTCATTATTTCCATACAATAATTGTAGAGTGGAAAAGTTAAATGAACTAAGTGGCAAAAAGTTGTTTTTTAGTAAACTGGAAAACAACCCTGGATACACGGCAGCGTCCATCTGTCGGTGCTCATAAAAACTATTAGGAAAATTATTAGAACTTTGATCTTATTGCAGTGCATTGGCGCGTAAATCATTTTGACACAGGAAAGTCAGTTTTGTGTTTCGGTACTTGATCATTTAGCTTTCCCGCTCTATAATTATATTTTAACGCTTCACGTCGACATAATTGTAAACAAAAACTCGTATTTTTGCACAATAATTTGATTTGACATGTCAAATGGAAGGAATCACGACGAAACATGCTTAAGAGCACTCGTAAATGCCAAGCCTCCGCGTGGTAAGATTCTCACGGTACACTGACATTTTGCGCACTCCCAGCATGCTACAGTCACGTGAAATTGGTAAAAACCGAAATTGATGCACATTTGTTTCCTGTGTGTGTGAACTATTGTTCAACGAATGTATCATGGTGATGCATGTCGACTGCTTGTAAACACTTGTGAACGTGTACAATATTCTATATGTATATTTTTTCTACTGCTAATATTTTACGTAGTAAAATCCTCTCGTGAGTACAGACAAGGTGGGTCTTGAAAAATTCAACAGAATTAGTTAAATGATAGTCTGACACCACTTGATTACCGCAGTTTATACCTGTATGACCATAGCGCGTTGGCAAAATTTTGCTCTGTGAATAACATTTTGTAAATTAAGGTTTGGTTCCCAGAGGCTTTCTCGCATTTATCACCATTCAGCAACCAGATGTAAATATATTTTACGACTTTTACCGAATAAACATCCCGATCTTCATAGCCCTCTTCAGCATCATGTTTCGTGGTATATACTGCCAACTACGCAAAGCCTCTATAAAATTCCTATTAAGTGTGGTTAGGTCTAGTAACAACCATATATACCATTTACACGTATTATTTTCCCGTTTTTCAGGAAAGTCCCTGTTCTGAACAATTACCTTGAAATATCAATTTTCTCTTTCTAAATAAACTTCTGTTCATTTCCATTTTAAACCCCTTGTGGTCACTGTCCATTCTTTACCCAGCCACGCTGTAATTTTTTTTCAATGAGTGTGTATGTTTTGTTTAGTTTTGATAGATACGTGTGTATGTGATAAGATCATACGAAACCCATACTCAGTACTGGAAAGTCCAGGGGTTTCTTATTCATTCATTTGTTGTAATAGAAAGTGCACATTTGTGCAAATATTTAGCTTGTTTTATGTTATTGGGAGATGATATCAAAGTGTCGAGGGGGGAGGGGTGAAGTTGTCCTGCAGAAATTAAGAGAATTATGGAAATTTTAATCTTATCATACATAGTCCATTCACTGTTATTTCCAATTTTTCTGAAGCCCTGCTAAAGTTCTATTTTCAGGGTATTCCTCCGCCTCGTGCAAACAAAGCTTGTACAAGTATAGAAAATCACACAAAAGTGACAATGGACCGCATTCGTGCGCACTAACATATTGCGTAAGAACTATTTCTTACCGTATGCTACCAACACACATATTTTCTTGCTGTTTCAATTCATATTAATTATAAAGTCAATATCATAATTTATAAAAAAAAAAAAATATAAACAAAAGTACAATTGAATGTAACCAAAAGTAAGGCACTTTAATGTTAACAAAAGTATGAAATGCATGCGATACGTAACACATTTACGAAACAACTAAAGACGTCGTATATGGTGTTATTTTTCAAAGGTTAGATTCAAAAAGTGTGAAGTAACCGTGAATGGACTAAATGTTACTTCTGTCACCGCTGACGAGCATTGAGGTCACTTATGGGTGATTAGTGTTCGTCCGCAGTACTACAACAGCCTGCAGCAAACTGTAGATATTTAGTGTTTGTTATGTTTATGGCTTTGGAATGCTCAGCAGTGGTGTGGTACTTGTTAAAATGAAAGAGGGTATTAAATTATGAATAAAAGTATTGAATTTTATAAACACTCTTTTTCTAAGAGACTACTTATGCATAAAAGAAGCGCACTGATACTTGTTTGACTGAAGAAAAGAAATTATTGCTTTTGATTGGAATTTTGATCAGGACGATTTCATGTTTAATGATGCTACCGTCTGCACACCTGTAAATATCTCGGAGAACCTACGACTTGAATTGCCCGCCAAGACCTTGCTTCACTGGCACTGCTGCTCCGGTACTCAGCGCTTTCAGTAATCAATGTAGCTTCTCGCAGGGTGCCATTCAGGGACGTGCAGAAACGAGTACCACATCACCTGTGCTCGTCACCAGTATCGGAGCGATAGCTGGTGTTAACTGAAATAACTGAATGATGAAATCTGCGCGTATCGGAAGGTGGCGTTTGCCGTTTCGGCTGATGGTGTCTGTGTTGACGATGGTGCGTGGATATCTGTATCAGAACTGCTTCTTAAAATATCTTGAATGTCATGTCAAGGTTTTTATGTTATTGATTTTGTCAAATGGAACAGCTGAGTATACGTGAGAATTTTGTAATTTGACTTCCGTAGTGGACAAAATGTTTGTACTGCGTCTTGTAGAAGCACAGATCTGCCAGAATAATGCATCAGGTATGCCCCATTTACACATCTTCCTAATGACATTGTCAGCAAACCGTCCCAATATGATTTTTTCGACACATCCTAATAGCTCTCCTAACGTCCTCTTTTAGTTGTGTTGTAAGCACGTTCATTTGCTTCGTAAGAGAGCTGTTTGGCTGTGTAAGTGGTTCCATTATGACGCTAGAGGGAGATTACTTGCATTTTGGCAGACCTGGACTTCTCGGAGGCCACGGTTGGTAGCAGATGTATTAGTGTTGTACACTGAAGTATGTAAGTAGTTAGTGTCTTGTTATCTGTGAGGATCCTCGTTTGTTTTGGTTGCCTTACTTTACGTGCTGGCTGTGTTGTAATCCGCACGTCTGCTGATAAGGACTGCGTGAGTGAAGGTTGTCTAGGCTTGCTCTAAGCAAAGTACGCAAGTGAATGTGCCAAGTGCTCTATGTGGCACGGGTAGACACCGTTACCGCTACTTGTAAAACACTGCGTGGTAACGTGCGCCCTTGGATGTGCACAAGGTCAAGGCCTCTGGGCTGTCCAGTTGCTCCGCTGTGCTGGCAGACCACTGTGATCCGAGCTCACAGTGCGTACTAGTGGAAGCCAGCATGCGTCGGTGCGAAAGGAAGATGTGTGGATCCCTGTAGCCCCTTCTTGCATCGAGGCATGCTGTCTTCTACTGGTACGTGCTGTGTGCTCAGAGCAGTGCGGTCCATTCACATGCTGAGTGCATCGCCTCAGACCAGAGTGTCTTTGCTCTTGTGCCTGGAGCAGAGCATTCCAAATTATACGCTTATCACACTGGCAAATGCAACATTTAATGTAAATACATATAGGCTATAAGATTTTTATAATAATGTTGATTACAAATGTTGTTATTTTGACATGAATTGCCTTAAGCTCATCAACGACCAGAGGAAGACTTAAAAGTTGCCAAGTGTGAAAATTTATTATTTAATTTCTACATTATCTTATTATTTTGTTTTGCAATTATAGGTTAAGGAACAATATGTTCAGAAGATGAGTTTTCTTTACTTGTTTGCATGTTTAGAAGTCAAAATCAGAACTATTTGTTTTTAAATTTGGCGTGTCTTTCATGAAAATTTAAGTGTCACCAGCTTATTATAAAACAATGAATTTAAAAAATTATAATTTTTATATTTTAAGATGATTTGTTCACTACAAATTGAATGGTGTTACTGTAATCTTCAGCTCTCTTGTGTTTGACTTTCAGTGTTGGGATGCTTTGAACAAGAACGGTTTTCTGCTCTCTGTAGAATGTGTTTACTTTCAGTTATTGTACATTAGAGTGCCATTAGCTGTGTAACTAAGTCTACAGAAAACAGAATCATTATATGCTGTATTGTTTCCATGCAGTGCTGTCCATACTAGCTGCCAACATGAGTGCNTGCTGTCCATACTAGCTGCCAGCATGAGTGCGTTGACGTATTGCTCAACTACGATCGTCAATAGGTTTCATTGCAGCTTTAGTGTTTCCTGTTTCTCTAAGAGCTTACAGCTAANCTCCTGTTTCTCCAAGAGCTTACAGCTAATTACACCGTTACTAACTATATATCTCTTCAGTTAACATAAATCATGAAAATCTTCTAAAAAAAAATTTTTTTTTTACTATGGCTAGAATATATTTAAATGTGTGGACTCGAACCCGAATGGAGCTAACAGCTGTAACTGTAATAATTTACTGAAATTAGTGGTACGTGTAACGTATTGAGTTGTCTGTGGAGTTTAGGCGAGGTGTAGTAGTTGGTTTTGAATGCTTGCTGTCTGCCTTGAGGTGTACTGGACTTGGTCAGCACAAGTTTGTTCCGCAAGGTTACCGGTTCAAAACTGCAGAAAGCTATGCGATTGAATTTTTGGGGAGAGTGCCTTAACGTAAATTGGGCGCACCAGAAGTCGACATTAAAGGTGTTACAGATGGTACCTTATAGTTGCAGTTTTGCGATTTACTTCTGGATTCTGCCGAGCAGCGTATGGAATAGTCGTAGCGTTAACCTGCTTCCAGGATATGCTTTTAAGCTCCGAGTGTGTTACCGGTGATGTGCGACGCGTGGCCCATACTGCGTCTTGGAGCTTAGATTGTTGTTATGGCAGGAGAATGTTTCTCTGGGTCTCTAACCAGCAAGCATGACGTAGGATGTTCCCATAATTCCACATCCTTTGCCACTGCGTTGAAATATCAAAGTGGGTTTTATGTCAACTTGAGGCATTATCAAGTCCAACACNCCACATCCTTTGCCACTGCGTTGAAATATCAAAGTGGGTTTTATGTCAACTTGAGGCATTATCAAGTCCAACACTGTTATTTGCAGCAAGTTACTTGTTAACCCGTTGTCGGCCTTAAGCAGATAATTAGACTGAAACTAAATGTTCGGCATTCTCCAGATTTNAAGTTACTTGTTAACCCGTTGTCGGCCTTAAGCAGATAATTAGACTGAAACTAAATGTTCGGCATTCTCCAGATTTACTCTGCAACTAGTTGTGGAAGAAAAATTTTTAAATTTTACCCATATGTAATAGTATTAAAAATGTGTTTTTTTGGCCTGTAGCTCAGAACCTCATTAATGACACTTTCTAATTATTAATGACCCATATGGTGTAGGCCTAATTCTTTAAACAAGTAGCTTATACTTATATTTAATTTGGGAATTGGAAGACAAATTGCATTTGACTAAAGTTGCGCAATGTGAAGCACCTAATCAGGATGAGCATAAAAGAATACCTCAACTTTGAAGGTCTGTAATATCAGAACCAAACAACCTACAACTTTGATTGACTAATCAAATGAACGGTGAAACCGTGAAGTTTGTTTATCATACATTCATAAATGTTCGATGTGACCACCACGAGCGGCCCGAACGACATCAACACGATAATCAAACTGGTTCCACACTCTTGTCAGCGTGTCCGGTGTAACATTACAATTTCTTACATTGGTGTGGTCCAAACATCGTAGCGGTAGACAGTCGTTGAATACACTGTGTCCTGGTGAGCGTACAACGTGCGTTGCTTGAATGGTATTATGCAGCAAGTTAATGTCAGGCAGCACCTGTGTCCTTTTACATCTGATATTTTCATGAAAGGCACATTTCAGGTACTCCCAGAACCAGGAGCGCCAGTAAATTCTGTTTGTTTAGAAAGCAGCGTGGAATGTTATCACCAATATGACGTATATTACCAGGTTCACGTGTCCACACACGTCACTTCTCTTGTTTACTAATTCATGTGGTTTTAGCTTTGTATTAACGTGTTCTCACTTTTTACTCTGCGTTTTATTTTAAAAATTTTTGCCGTGTTTTGCACATTGTTCTGGCCCTTCTTTGTTTCAGTGGCAATGGATTTTTTTCTTTTTGATTTTTAATATAAACCNTGTTTTGCACATTGTTCTGGCCCTTCTTTGTTTCAGTGGCAATGGATTTTTTTCTTTTTGATTTTTAATATAAACCTTGGGTGTTACGTGAGCTTGTTTCCTACGTACCTTACGAATCACCACTCGCTCGTTGCCGGAACTAGCCATCGTAATTTTGTAAATAGTTATATTAAATTTTGCCCTCACATTGCAAGTATTACCTTCTAGTAGGTTCAGTTTTTGAAAGCATTCCTCCCTGGATTTCATCAGTTATGCAAAATAAGTCCATTAAAGTGGGTGCTGGTAAGATAGGTAGGGGGGCTTATCACAACACGTGCATCANTCAGTTATGCAAAATAAGTCCATTAAAGTGGGTGCTGGTAAGATAGGTAGGGGGGCTTATCACAACACGTGCATCACCTTAACTAAAGTGCTCATGTTGTGGAATGTTACTTCTGCCGTGACGTTTAATGTGACGTGCTATTGGTTATCTCATTCGAAATGTTGGCTTTCAGGTTGACTTTGACGGCTACTCAAACTGCTTGCGTGTTCCATATTAATGCATCTGTTTTAAGAATCCTTATTGTGACGTGACTTGCAACCAGCATTGAGAGTTGAACAGCATGTTTGTCTTAGTCGGTGTATTGTTTAGATCCCTTTTTTTTCCCCACTTGGAAATCAGTTTGTACTTAATGTTCATCAAGTGTATTAGGTGATCGAATGTCGAAACTGATCATTTGTATATAGCAAAAAAAAAAAAAAAAAAAAGAGAACTGAAGACTGAAGTAGTTTAGATCAACAGTCTCTTATGACACAATTTTTCTACTTTTGTCACAAACGACATGTCTGTTGCCAGAATATGCTTGATGCGAGGGGTCGTTCCAGTGATCAGTTTTATTCCGGAACGTTGGTATCTCCAGCGTGAGGGAAGGTAGCTCTAAAGAATGACCGGGAGTGGTCTGTAACCAGGTTTTGGAATCCACCTCCTTAATTGTAGACGAATGGCTGCCACTGTTTTGGTTATTGCACAGGTCTTGCGTTGCCACATCACGGCACTCAAGTCAGCTGTAAATGTAGTGTACGATTAGTGCTCCAAAATTTCATGTATATTTTGTACTTAAGTTGCAGGTGCCGTTTCTCAGAAATTATTTTTGTATACGTTCGACTAAACTCACGGTTTTGTACAGCTGAATGCCNAGTTGCAGGTGCCGTTTCTCAGAAATTATTTTTGTATACGTTCGACTAAACTCACGGTTTTGTACAGCTGAATGCCGTCGCAACTGTAACTAATGTGATGCAATAATCCACATTTGTTTAATCTGTTGTGTAGTCTTGTATCCTTAAATTTTGTTATGTAATAAATTAGTTTAGCGAAGAGTTTGTATTTGTTTTCAAATGTGTATTACATGACGGTACTTAACATTTGTTGAGAATGCAATGAACTTACATTCCTTTCAGCCTCGCTGATCATGGTTGTGTTGCTGCATTTGTTGTGTATAAAACAATTTATACGCAAGGGCTGTTGAAAAATAATAAAANGCTGATCATGGTTGTGTTGCTGCATTTGTTGTGTATAAAACAATTTATACGCAAGGGCTGTTGAAAAATAATAAAACTATTTTCTATGTTAACAAGCTGTTGTTATTTGCTGTTGCAGTTTATAGACACGTGTAGGGTTGTGATACTTATGACTCTAAACCAGTGCTTATTGGTGGTTCACTTTCTTGGCAGCGAGTTAATTTAACTCCAGTTAACTTTTGCTTCCAATTCCAAGTACTGTAATTTTATAAACCTTTTTGAATTTAATATTTTAAGTTATTTTTCTTTTGTATTTCACTGTAGCAAAAGTAATTTTGTCATTTTAGGTATTGCATACCTTGCCACAGTATTTGTAAATGAATAGTTGATAAATAACTTAATGTGGCTATTTAGCTAATGTTTTCCAAGGTTATTTTACGTCTGGTGATGAAAGAAATAATATTGTTGGCAGGTCCCTGTTGGCGCCGCGCGAACTTGCAATTTATGTTCTTCAAATTAACCGCTAAACTGTGGAGTCAGCAATCTTCCGGGTGGGACGTTATTTCATTCGCTCGAGTCACGCATTACTGGTTTCCTAGTAAGTATGGCAACCCTGTGCATGTGAAGTGTTTGTGTAGTTAACGTTTGTTCAGGCTCAGTGTGCAACTTCCCGACACACACGCAGCTCACACGTGCAATTTAACTAAAGGTATGTTCGTGTGGAGGAATCTGATACTTAACAGATAGCAGTTTTTGATGTTGCATACAAAATAAACTTACTTGTTATTATTATTTATTTATTTTTCAAAACATGATGTTATGCAGTAAAAACTAGAAAATTGTCGTGAAGTACCGCACGCAAGGAGAATTGACAGCTGTGTTATAGTGTTTAATCTGTGCGTGTTACGTACGGCCACATTTTACGTAATTCAGGTTGTCGGGTTGGTTATACGTAGAAGGTGGGGTTTCATCGTGTTGCAAGACCTGGCTGTTTGTGGTGTTGCGACCAGCTTTGAAACTCCCACCGACGTATCCCATGAAGATAGCGTGTGGCCTGCCGTGGCTGGTAATGGCGGTCCCGCAGGGACGACCAGCAGGTGTGAGCTTTGCGGTTATCAGAATGCTGGCTGGGTAATTGTTGTCGAGAATAGCCTAACTATGATTAGTCACTTACTGATTATATTTAGGATTTGATAGGTTTTCTAATAGTAATGGTTTTNGTTATCAGAATGCTGGCTGGGTAATTGTTGTCGAGAATAGCCTAACTATGATTAGTCACTTACTGATTATATTTAGAATTTGATAGGTTTTCTAATAGTAATGCTTTTATATATATATATTAGTAATTTAATATTTTATTAAATTTTTTATTTGGTGAGACTGAGAATTGATTGTGCCTATTTATTTATAATTCAATAAGAATCTCACTACTATCTTTCTCGCACACTTGATTATGAGAAAAAGGTAATTTCACTTCTGCGGAATGCTGTTGTCAAGTTCTCACTGTAATTTCTTAACTTCCTTCGACGCTCATGCGAGCAAACACATATCTTATCAGTGAACTTTCCTATTCTAGATAGTGGAATGCAACTTGTGTACTGCCAAGCCTTTATTCGTTAGTGAATAAATAAACTGTTTATTCAAATTGAAAAATCATAAAATATAAGAGAATTAAAGCTGTTCTCAAAAAACCAAGTATCTTAATTAACAAAACAAAATATTTCACATCATCTGAGAAAATATTTTTTTAAACAAATTGGTATATTTTAAATGTCATTTTTCATTATTTAAAATTACTCAGTAATGAATCATTCTTACAAAGTTCAAAGTTGAATGTACAAGGGACTTCATTTTAATACTCATCATGTAATCCCATTCTAGATTTTCAAATCGTATTGGAACAGGGAGCGAGTGGCCATAACTCTTTATTAAATGGGTGTGAAGTATATCTTGGAGGAGTGATATCCAGAATCTCACAAAACACCCCAATTCACGTCGGTCTCTTCCTTGTTTTAAAACTCTCAGCTAAAAATGAACCATTTACATTATTGAAGTTGAATGTTCGTGTTGGTGTTTAGTAAAAAAGCGATGGCACTGGGAGTGAAATATGAAAGGATGTGGAAAGATGCAAAATAAATATCAAAATATTTATTTTGTAATTTTTTTTAAATATGTATTTTTGAAATTGACTTGTTAAACATAGTAATAATTTAATTTTTGTTTAAAAAATGTATGGTATACAACGTGTTTCCAAACCACATTGACAAACTTCAACAAATTATTCCTGAGAAAAATATGATATCTGGTGTAGCG
Source organism: Clitarchus hookeri (assembly GCA_002778355.1). NCBI lineage: Eukaryota > Metazoa > Arthropoda > Insecta > Phasmatodea > Phasmatidae > Clitarchus > Clitarchus hookeri. The sequence continues at coordinate 74,101 of NQII01006046.1, forward strand.
CGCGCCACTTTTCATATAATTAAACCATTTATCTATGTAACTAAAATATATAATAATTTTAATTAACTATTAAAAATAATTTTCCAAAACAATTTTAATCAAATAATTTTTCATGGGTGAATTAAAAAATATATTTAAAGCATAAATTTTCAAATAAAACTTGCACATAAATTTTTACTTGTTTAAATTCAGAAATATGTACTCGTACATCTTTGAAAAATTTTTTTTGTAGTTTTAATTGTTTAATTTAATTTTTAAAATTGTTAATTATAAATAGTTTAGATTTTTGTTATATAGATAAAAAATTTAATGATACAAAAAGTGGTCCATGCTACGCATATATACTGTTAGTGATGTATTTCTTCTGCCATAAATTGCTGTGTGCCTGTGGTGTGAGATATTGGCACTATACCGCGCGCACAACTCTTTGGCTGCTCTGTATCGGCCTATCAGCGATCATCACTAAGTCCTGTCTATCAAGTGTCCATTGCATCATAACTCTTGTTTTGTGAAATCTGAATTGCAGTAACATAAATTACAATTGTATGCATTGACACACATGGATATAGTAGCGAGAGGGATTGATAAGTAGTGTACACGATGCATTTGGGAGTTTGTATCCATTAGGAAACTGAGCAGACACGCTGATGAACTGTTGTGTTCGCAGTAAACACATTCTGACTCTTTAACTTACTGATTAGCAACATCTATTAAACATACATGTGATCATTTCCATTTACTTACAGTTGTGCGTAGCATAGAAAACAAATAATTCATCATTACTGTTGTAACTTGTGATGGCATCGCAAACTCCTCTTCGCTGTTCTCGCAGTCGTAACTGTTATTCCTTTACATTACGAACTTCCTCCCGTCATTTCATTTATAACAAAAACCGACACTTTTAAACTATTTCACCTTGGAATCTATATTTTCTCACATACAGCTGCCATAATTTGCTGCACTGTATGTTTTTCACATGCTCTCGTTGTCAAAACTGTTAATCTTGTTTAAAATGTGTTTAATAATTTAGTAAAAAGAAATAATGCACTCGTAAGATTGACCTTGTTTGTGAACCACTTCTTGTTTGCAACTAATGGTGCTGGCAAAAGGTTGCCGTAATTTCAAAGGAAACCTACGTGCAAGCAACTGGGGAACAGTGATGAACGTCCGAAGCTCATGCTGCTGGGGGCTAAAGAATACATCGGACACCGACGGTGCGTGGAACGAAGCAGCTGTGGACCAGGCACGAGTCAGACTTAGTTGTCGTCTGCTTTCAAAGCAAGGCTCGCACATTTCGATATACCTTCTCAATATGGTTTTCTGTCTGAGAAATAACGAATATCTTCTATTCTGAAAAATAGTTGCGAGCTGTCTTGCACACTCCTTAGTAATGTAAAACAGAAACAAATAGATACAGACTTTGGATTTTCTCCGGTTCAGCAAAAAGTGTCTGAATTGTTATGAAATATGTTGCACTTCTACGAGTGCATCTGAGAAACATTTTGCTTGACTTGCTGTGGTCGCTCTAGAACTATGAACTAGGCAACAGAGCACAGCAGTTATAGACTAATGGCCCCAGCGCAGCAGATTGACTGATCTTGAAGTTCTCTGCCAGGTGCAGGATGGCGAAGCAGAAGTTCCCCAAAAACAGTTGTCTAGGTTTGGCCTTTTTAAATTTTCTGTCTTGACTTTCAAAATATTGGCTTATTAAAGGTTATTTATGCCCTATGCCCTCTTATTGAAGTAATGCTGCCTGCTGAGTCAAGTCTAATAAATAATTTTGTGCTTCTTACTCTCTGAAATTAAAAAAAACCACTGATTAAAGAAATAATACATTTTGTTTGCCATAAACTTTGTTCAAAATGTGTTTGTGTGTTTTTGGCGTACAATTTGCATTTGGTTTCCTGGAACTTGTCGCATGATTTTGGAAGGTAGCGAGCTAGACTGGGTATTTACAGCCTGGTGCAATTGTGCCGAGCTTGTTAACACACCTGCACCAGGGGGTATCCAGGGTCATGTGAAATGAGTGTTGACAGTTGTGTTGGCGTGGGGACAAACTCTGTGACTTGTGTGTTGTCTTGTAGCATGGAGGTGTGTGTGGACAGCGTGGTGTCTGCAGTAAACGCCGCGAGAGGCGGAGCCTCGCGCTTGGAACTCTGCGCAGCTTTGAGCGAGGGCGGCTTGACCCCGACCCCGGGCCTCCTCGAGATCGTCAAGTCTTGCGTCAAAATACCCATATTCGTGATGTTGCGGCCGCGCACCGGTTCCGACTTTGTTTTCTCCAACGAGGAGGCTCGGATCATAAAGTGCGATGCTGCCGTTCTCAAGAAGCACGGGGCGGATGGGTTTGTTTTTGGGGCACTGACCGCCATGGGGCAGATTGACGAGAACCTTTGCAAAGATGTGGTGGAAATTGTGGCGCCTCTTCCGGTTACGTTTCACAGAGCCATCGACGTGATCAAGAACCCTGTCTGCGCTCTGGAAACGATAATCCAGCTAGGGTTCACAAGGGTACTCACCAGCGGAGGGGAGAGGACTGCTTACGCGGGTCTCCAAATTATTCACGAGATGATCGTTGCATCGGCCGGGCGCATTACCGTAATGCCCGGTGCTGGAATAAACTCTGATAATCTCGCCCCTATTTTGGAAGTGACGGGAGCGAGGGAGTTCCATGTTTCTGGGAGGGTTCCCCTTAAAATATCCTGGAACGAGTCAAAGTGTGTGATGGGCTTTGGTGACGATAACACCATCCACGTTACATCTTATGAAGTAGTTGCACAATTGTGGGACATTTACAGACAAACTATAGTTCAGAATTAAAATATGCACGTGTGGTTTGAGAGAAAATCACAGTTGTATAGGTTTTTTTGCAGGGTACAAAATTTGTCCTAGTTTTTGCAGTTTGTTGCAATATCCTACTGAGTAGTGTTTAAATAAAAAAAAAAATTATTTAATTTACATGGTGCTTACTGTAAAGTAATTTAAGGACATTTTAATTTTGTTATGGGATAAAATCATACATTGATGCTTTATGATAATTAGCACACTAATTAAAGTTGACAACCAAATATTTGATGTGATATGACTGGTAAATTTCATACGCCTTCACATAGAATAGGCTAAAGTGTTGTAGGTTGGTCATACAATAACAAAATTCATTAATGTTTAAAAAAAAAAAAAAAAGCATTTGCTGAAAGAGAATAAAGTAATCAAACAAAAGTGAAACACAAATACATGCCTTTATTGAAAGTGTAAGAGTGGCAAAATAATTAATTTTTGTCAATTTGTGTTTGTTTCTCTTTGTTCTACCTAACATTTACTGACTTTTCTCTCAACAAATGATTTTTGCATGTGCCATTTCTTTACAGCAGACAATATTTTTGTATTAGATGTTTTTATCCTCCATTATTGTAGTTTTGTAAATAAATTAGTTTTTAAATTTTCTGTTTTATGATAAACATTCTCTAGTGAGATGATAGAGTGAAGTTGGGTTACAACTCAGTTGAGATTATTCAGCGAGGTGTGCTGGCATACTGCAGGAATAAATTTGGGTGTGTGCAAAAATTATTTTAATTTGTCAGTTATCTTACGTCAATTTTAAGCAATTTTTTTTTGTGTGGGTGTGTGTTCCATTGTGTCAAATCATTTTCAAACACTTTCTTATCTTGAAATCATTGCATTGTGAGTGATCTGGAGAAATGGAAGGGGAGATGGGTTTGTTTAATCATAAAATGTAGAACAGTGTATTTAATTTAAATTGATGTTGAACATCTCGAGTAGGATGCAAAAGACTGATGTTCCGAGCCACCAGAAACACTTCAATTACCGATTACGTGTACCAGACCAGCCATTTTACATGTATGAATGCTATTTTATGCTATTGCAGAATTAGTGCCAGTTGAACGCTTTTGGAATAAAGTCTTTCCTGTTACTCCACGCAGAACAACTGTGAAATTATTTCTTATACAAAATCACAAAGAACTTATAATAAAACTTATCACCCACGCACAATTGCTAAAGCAGGTATGCATTCTTAGAAAAAATTTCACAAGAATTTATTTAAAAAAAAAAAAATAATAAACTGTCAATAAACAAATTCACGAGTACATTGTTATATCAGTTGAATGTGACTGAATCGTTTTCCTTAAAATGATAAAATGTTGGCTGATAAGATTCCATTGCTATCAGACAAACAACTGTATACTTTAAAACTCAGTTGTAGTTTTCTGAGGAATGGTTTGCCTGCGAGTCCTACACAAAGGCAATTTTTATGCCAATTCAGCCAACATGACAATTCTGGCCATCATAAATATTTCAATATTAGCCAGGGTTTCTAAGTTTTGTGTGATGATAATGCCACACCTGTTGCCTTAATGAAGGGGGTTTTCAAATATTTTAAAATAAAATAACTTTAAATATACATTTCCAGAGGTTCGTTCTTCCCTTGATAATTTCAGGTAATGAATTTTTATACGCAACAGAGTGAAAATTTCAGTACCAAACTTCCTGTGTTGTTAATAATTTGAGTGTCTTTTGAGTGAAGCGTGGTTGTTAGTTGAGTGCTGTTGAAAGGTCTTTCGGTCTGCAAATTCCTTAAAAATTAAAGTCAGGAACAGAGTTTGAACAACTTAAATATATTTTGATGGTGTTAGATTTATTGACAAGAAATTTGAATGCTGAAACTATATACAGTAATAGTTGATACAGTCTTATATGTTCCAATTTAAAAATTGTCAACTTTTCACAAAAAAATTAAGAATGTAAACTGCAAAATCAGTATATTTGCTTAGATAACTGACTTAAAGTTAACGTAATGATAATATTCACAACTCTATTGGTATTGAACTGTGTATACAGTGAAAGGAAAACTTTTTTTAACAAAATTTTCTAAATGAACTTGTAAGAAGATAAAATTACAGAGGTTTGTTTTGTAGCCCTTACTTTCCGAAGGGGAGGGGGGCATGCGGGGCCACTTTTCTGTCTCGTCTGTGTGCTGTGTTTTATGTAACGCATCAACCGAAATTCACCGCACTCTGTACATGTGTATGTAATGTAGTCCATTCACGGTTACTTCCAACTTTGTGAAGCCCTGCTTAAGTTCTACTTCTAAGAAATTCTTCCACCTCGTGCAAATAAAGTTTAACCAGACTAGAAAGTTACACCAGAGAGAAAACGCACTGCATTCATGCGCACACAGTTTAATATTATTCTGCGTAAGAACTATTTCTTACTAGGTATTACCAACACATCAAACTNCAGACTAGAAAGTTACACCAGAGAGAAAACGTGCATTCATGCGCACACAGTTTAATATTATTCTGCGTAAGAACTATTTCTTACTAGGTATTACCAACACATCAAACTTATCAATGTTTTTATTTATATTAATTATAAATTAATTATTATAATTTACACTTATATTTAATCAAATATAAGGCACTTTTATGTAAACACGAGTATTAAACCCTTGTGATACACGCCATTTTATTTTAGTAAACCAAACTCGTTATGCACCGGGTCATTTTTAAAAAGTGTGAAGAAACCGGGAATATACTATACTTCGTAAGGACGCCTGAATTTTATAGTTTTCGACCATGCCAGGCACTTTCTTTCAAAATGGTGGCAATTTTAACTTTTAGGGTGATGTCATACCTCAGGGACCAATTAGCTGATTTAAACCAAATTTTGTTTGCTGGCAGAGCATTGTACAAACATTAAATTTTGAGATAACTATTGTTGTTGGTCCGTCATTTTGTAGACTAGCGCCAAATTAAAAAATTAACAATTTGCATGACCTATCGGAAACTCTTAAACCAATTCTCACCAAATGTGGCACATAAATAATACTATGGTAGGCCAGGTAAATGTAATTAATTAAACTTAATTCTGTACTTTTTTCAAAATGGCGGCCATACCAATATTTTAGGTTTATTTGGTGTATCTACCATACCATATAACCAATGTTGACCAAATTGTGAATGCTAAAAGTGTTTGTTACAAGCATCGTATATGCCAACACAACCACTTTGTCAGCCATTTTGTAAGGTGGCACCGCAGAAAGTTTTTTGTCATCTTGGAGAAACAATTGACTGATTCCTACCAAATTTGGCTAACAAATAATACTGCAGCAGGCGTGGTATGTGCAAGTTAATCAGGCACTTATTTTCAAAATGACAGCCCTGTTAATATTTTAGGTTAGTAAACCATATCATTCGAAATGCTAGACTGATTAAATCAGAAGTTGATGCTCTGAATGTGGCCTTAGCAATGCTGATAATTGCACACTAGCTTTCTGGGTTTGAGTCCCGGGTAAGACGTTTGTATTTGTAATTGTCTCACTACTGTTGCATATGTTTCTGCTTTCAACTCTAATGATATTGCTTTCAATGAGATGTCAAGTCCTACTTACCAAATCAGCTTTTAAGAACTTATTCATCAATTAATTGCACCCACGTTGAGGAAAATAGGCTCATTAGTTATATCAGTAACTTCTTAATAATTTTGTTATCAAAAAGTTAATAAAATGTTATAAATTTTAAAACTATTTTTGCATATGTACTGATTTTGTGGTTTCTACATGTAACTATTTGAAAAACAGTCCACAGTTATTTTGACTCTAAAACTATACTCTACATCAACTATTGTCATAACTGATTGTTTTGTTTATTCAATAAAAGAAACCTTATCAAAATATATTTAGTTTTTTAAATTCTGTTCTTGATTTTATATTTTGAAAATTCATGCACAAGAATACCTTTTCATAGCCATTAATGACAGCAAGACAATGCAGTGTAAAGTATTTGGTGCTGTGGTAGGATATGCAGGTTGCAGGAAGAGAGAACTGAATAGGTCTTTCAAAAATGTTCGGCTAACGAGATCAGCTATCATTAGTATGGCTTGTGTACACAATGTTTGGGCGCCGTTCTTATTGTGTACCAACAGACGAGAGAACCTGTGTTGCCAGCTTGTAGGAGCCCTTTTTGGAATTGTGATTTGCAGGAATCAGTGGGCCTTTCTTTCTTTACCATTTAAGGTGCCCGTCTACCTGGCGCTTGAACTGCGTTGCAGAGTGTTCCAAATACACGTTTTTCAACGAAACTATTAAGCGTGCGTCCAACGTGCTGATCTACGAAAAGAACACACACTTCAGACGAGAGCTGTTAAGTACTTTCAAAATATCACGTACGTTAGAAACATCAATTCAGAGTACTCCAAAACCGCTAAAAACGGCCTTTCCAAGGCGCTGTAGCTCAAAATGCACGCATCAGATACATACAAAACTACTATAGGGGCCTGCACTGAACCTTCCTAAAGACTTCCCACTAATAAAATAATATGGTCACCGCTGAAAGTCCCATAGGTACACGCAGCACGACGAGAACACTGCACGCCAGTTCAGAGCCTTGCGCTTAGCGGCGATGGCGTACTTGATGCGCGTGGCACTGTCGCTCTTATCGCTCCCACACTTCTCCGCCTTAACGTGGGAAAAAGTTCCAGGTAGATGGGCGCCTTAAATACATTTTTTAGCTTCTAATGTAATATTTTGATGCTTTACGGTGGTTACGAAGAATCACTTTGCTGTTCGGGAAAGAGTGAGTGAAGAGATTTAGGTGGCTCTTAACAGCGAGGTCTTGAGAGTCGATGAGGGTTGGTATGGAGCGACGTGGGGATGAAAGAGCGGGGGAAATGGGAGAAGATACCCGAGAAAACCTGCCGACCAGCAGCATCGTAAGGCACGATTTCCACTTGCGAAAATCCAGGAGTGACCAGGCCGGGGATTGAACCCAGTTTGCCGTGGTGGGAGGTTGGCAGTCCAATCGCTCATCCACCATGGCCCTAGGTGCCGTATGGAAACGTCTCTTATGTTTAAGTGCTATGTTCAAAACAGCAAGTTGGTGGATATCGAAGTTGCTTCAAGAAGTGAGGTTTCAGTGAATTTGAACATTTTAATAGTATGCAACCAAACCATAGGATATATTCCTGAGAGCAAAAGTTGTATGATCTATGAATTTAAGATTGCCCTTATAATTGATTTGTTTTTAGTATTGTATTCGTAAGTGTTTCAATGCGAGTGTGGTCGACGTGATCGTTTCGTTACGTCTTGCGTGTTCAAAACCCTGCTTTTGTAAAAATTTAAAAATATAATTTGTTTGATGCCGTAATTATAGTGAAATGATTACAAAGTGAATTGTAACAGTGTATTAACAGATAAAAGTTGCAAGTACTTGTTCATGAGAGTTTTTTTACTGTCCCTGCAGTCTGCTAATAAATGACTGTAAACACACAAAGAGCAAAAAATATTTATTGGCCATAGTCAGGGCTGAAAATATGATATTCCTGTAACATGTAAGAAAAAGTTTAGAGGGGAGGAAACTGCACACAAACAGACATTGATTATGCCGTGTTTCAAGGATACAATGTATTTTAGTTAGAAGGCAGTGACTAAAAGAAAGCTGTCTTTCAGTTTTATTTCATGCTATGCTTAGTCTCCTAATATAAACCAGTTTTTCCTGTAGTGTTTCTAAAGGAAAGCGAGCGTAGGATGGCTGGTTGGCATTCTAGTGGCATGTCACCGGTGCCTGGACAAGTCTTCAACCAAGTCTGATTTATTGCTTTGTATAAACTTGTGCAGCTTTCATTAGTCTGGCCACCTATCACTTGTAGCCTCAGACCATGTTCGCAATTTCCATGACATTATGAAAACTGAAAACAAAGACTATAAATGTTTTAGATTTCTCGGTAACTATTGCTGTGTTAATTTCTGTGGCGTAAACATGTACAATGCATTTATATAATTTTAATTGTATATTACGGCAACCGCATTAAGAGATTCATTTATTGTGTAATTTTTTTGTTCTGGTTTTTTTTTTTTCAATCAAAAGACTTATTAATTATTTTTGTATTATGTGTGAGCTTTTCCTAACCACCAAAATTTTGTTGTGTGTACAAAGGCTGTAAGCGACGAAGGTGCGTTTGCTGTCCGTTGCCATGGAGATAGAGGAACATGATACTTAACTTATGACCTAGCTCGCTCAGGTTTTGCGCTAATTTTGAGAGGTTTAACAATCTTGATTTTTCGTCAGGCAGGACGCCGACCCTGTGGGTTCGGTCTGGTATGCATTTGGTTGAAGTTTATTAAATGTTACGAGTCCGCATTGCTATACAGACCATCCCAATGCGGCGGAATGCAGTTTGGTTTACAATAAGGCGGCTTGTACGGTCGAAACACGTTTTTCGGTGAAGGTTGTAATGTGCGCTCTGTGTGGTGTTCAGCGCAGTATCGACTTTATTCACGCACGTTAGACGAAGTTGCCTACGTAGGGAGTTTAGAAGCAGATGTCCGTCTTCCTTATATTAAACTAAAAGATGTACAAAGGCACTTGTGTGCATGTACGACCATAAACCATTTCATCAAAATAATGATGCTGTCAGTCCTTGGTACACACAACATAATACAAAGAGAGCCACTATCAATAAAATAAAACGTGGCACAAAAATAATAATTAGGAAATGTAACAAAGGACTCTGCGACAAGAACAACCAATAGAAATTGATGCAATATAAATCGATCAATAATGCTGGTTGATTGTACATGGCACAAAAGAAAGAAACAAATATATTATACAAGACATTCTTGTATCATCAATAAAATATATGACCAGAGGGAAATTAATTCAATAACAAATAAAAAAAACACCGTTTTGTGGCTGTTACTCTTTGCTTTTAAATTTTTTATTCCTTTTGTTTTTCGAAAATAGAAGCAAGTAAATACTCCCATAACAATAGTAAAGAAACGTCGCAAAGACTACAAAATAATTGCAATGATTGATATGACACAAATATTCTTAAAAATTGTTGACAAACTGGATATAAAACAAACAATATGCAGAAATAAAATTATTTCAGTTAACCATGAAACCTCAATGATGTTCTTAAATAAAATAGCCGAAGACTCCTGGGGTGCATCCCTAACATCTAAAAATTAGTATTAAAACAAAGAATGTGATCCCTTCAAGTTGCATTACAGAGTTACGCTTTTAAGTTTCATATAATCCTCACGAATCAAACACAACACAATTTAAATCATGATGTCCAAATTCACAGTAAAAGTTACTTATAATAAAATAATAAATTCTGATATTTGGTAAAGAAGTATCAAAACGTCCTTTGTGACTTAGCTGATTGCAGGCATCGTATTGAGTCCACAGGAGCGGGCAAGAAGGGATTTATAAACCAATCTTGACTAGTTGTCGCCCAGTAAGGAAGGGGCAGGCAATGCACAGAGAAACTACTTATGCCAGAAAATGGAGAGCTTCAGAGCATAACATGCAGAAGAGGTTAGGCTGACATGTGCAGCCTCACTAAAACAAAATAATTTACAAACAAAATTAATTAGCGAGTGAAAGATGACTCTTGCACGAGNCCAGAAAATGGAGAGCTTCAGAGCATAACACGCAGAAGACATGTGCAGCCTCACTAAAACAAAATAATTTACAAACAAAATTAATTAGCGAGTGAAAGATGACTCTTGCACGAGAAGAAAAACTAACTATAAAATTGAAACGGTACTCACCATAGAGGGGAAACAGAAAATAACCAAATAAACAACTACATCTTGAACAGAAAAATAAATAAAATGATGTAACACAACCAACAAAACTACGTCCAGTGGCGACTACATATTACGTGATGGCTTGCGAGGACCAAACATTAAGGGCACTTAAGTGCCAAACAACGCCATCATGGCCACCACACGATGCTTACACGTCATGATAGCAGCACACCTAAGACAAAGGTGTTCGAATAATTCTAAGTGGAAGACGCAGAAGTTCCTAACAAAGGACAATCTGAAGGTTACAAAGTCGCCGATAGATGTCGTGGACTGTCGACAAGTGCACAGAGGTGGGCGAACATAGCNGACAATCTGAAGGTTACAAAGTCGCCGATAGATGTCGTGGACTGTCGACAAGTGCACAGAGGTGGGCGAACATAGCACATCAACAAAGGAGCATTTTTTACGTGAAATCACGCGCCAAGCGGCAGGAATACGTCGAGAAAATTTGCCATAACTGCAGCCGAAAGGATGTGAGTGGCAAGGGTAGCTTCAGACGGCGACTGAAGGAATTCGCAACACAGCATTGCACATCCGGTTGGTAGAGAAACAATCTCTCATGAAACACGGGTCTGCAGGCGAGCCGGTATTAAAAACGCAGCTTTCAAAGTACAGTGGAGTCTCTATTATCCGTCAGTCTTGGGACCGTCACCGTGACGGTTGAGAGAATAGACGGATAATAGAAATGCTCCCCCCCCCCCCTCCTTTCACAAAGACACGACAGATACTAGCGATAATAATGTATACAATATTTAGCACTATATTTTAAACAGGTAGCAATCAATGTAATTATGTACAGCACAGTATGTATTTGATATTAAATATTGTAGACTTCTGTTTATTATGTTGATAAAATAACAAAATTGAATACAGTACTATTATGCATATGTTCAGTAGTATAATCCTACCTAAAAAAGTCTGTCATTTTACTTTGTTGTAATACTCTACGGGCTTTTGTTGCTGCCGTGTTGCGTATCTTACGTAGGAGTAATATCTGTGTAGCGTCTGCCTCTTCTTGTTGCTCGTACCATTCAATGCAGTTGGAAATCATGTTTTCAGCGTCACTGTGGCTAATTATATTAGTTTCATCTCGATAGCTTCAGCCATTATTATGGGCCCAGAAACTGGTATCCCTTGACTGCGGGCTTGAATGAACCACTGATTCATTACTGTATCCAGTTGGTCCAGTTTTGCTGGCTTCATCGTTTTTCTTAGTTTGACATTTCCATCTGTCGTTTTCATTTTTGAAACATGACTTTCGATTTTATCTGCATCTTTCTTAATATCATTGACTGTTGTCCGCCCGATTCCATATAGCGGAGCGATACTCGTCGCGCTTTTTCCTTTACGCAGTCATTTTATAATTTCAAGTTTTTGAGAAACTCCCAATACAGTACGTTTTGATTTCTCTGACTAAGTGACTACCACTATGAACTGACTGTAGGAATTGGGGGGGGGGATGAGTGTCTAGGAATTCTGGTAGGGTGGTGAGGAAGACGGAACGATTCTACTAGGTACATATGTAGGTTGTACATAAACAACAAACATGAGTCATTCGCATTCCACACCGCACAGAATGTATTTTTACTGGGTATATGTATTACAGTATAGTATACGTATTGTTCAACTCAATAATGTGCTTAATTTGATCTAATATGAAGCGAGAAAAAAGTTATTTCATTTTTAGTTTATCAAGTTTGTTTTTTTGTATTGAATATTATTATTTTACTTGTCATGTCAGTTTACTGACGGTTAACAGAAACTCACGGTTAAAAGGGTGACGGTTAACCGAGACTCCACTGTACAGATAAAAAATGAGTTGAAATCAAAGTTACGAGAAAAATACGTAAATGATAAAATATTGATAAACAACGATTAAATAAACGGAAATACATAAATAACAAATTACATATGCTTCGATAAATAAATAAATAAATAAATAAAATATTTACCACGTAGTTATAATGTTGGACAAATAGGCATTATTAAATACATTGTAGATACTCCAACAGATAATAAAGCATAAAAATCGTATTAATAAAATACCAGAGGTAATAAGACAATTAAATATCACTCACAATCGGTTTTACTGAATTAAAATACTGGAATTTAAGTTTAAAAATGGTTTAAAAATAGTTGGCTAGCAGCGATGCAACAGTAAAAATAGTCGAGATGTATTTTAAAACGGCACAAAATACAGCAAAGTTGTTGTGTTGTGTACGGTGTCTTGCCAAAAATGAGGTCATTATAAATCTGACCCAATGGCTTGGAGAATCTGGTACGAGGGAGGACTCTGGTGGGGTTTGTATTAAAGAACTGTCCCAGCATCCACAATATAAGACTGAGATAACAATGGCTGGACGGAAATCAAACCAGGGTCCTCCCAAAAACAAAGTTGGGGTGTTGCCACTATGCAAACNGAGATAACAATGGCTGGACGGAAATCAAACCAGGGTCCTCCCAAAAACAAAGTTGGGGTGTTGCCACTATGCAAACCTACTCAATGCAGCAATACTTGTAGAACTGGTGGAATAAATATTTGCCAACAGTATTTAAAAAATGCCAGAAATTTTTTCCAGTTGAACGGTTGTTCCATTTTGAAACTTGCTTGTTGTCTATATACGTATTGGGTAGATAGGTGGTTGATTAGCTGGCTTGCAAGGTAAAAGGGACTATTTTCAAAGTAGTTCAAAATTTACAATTTGGATGTACAAATTTATATACAGGATGATTCTAAAATTATGTTCATTAGCAGCATACTTAACGAGTGATTCCGTACAGAAAATGTTAAAACAGTTGCTGGAAATGCATCCACCAACAGTCACGCATGCTTGGCGACCTCTACATATGGCGTGATTGGCTGGCAATGGTGGCGATAGTTGAGGGCAGTCAAACGGTGCGCCAGTGATCTGCTGCATCAGCGAACAAAGCATTTGCGCCTGAGAGTTCGGCCGTGATGGGTGATTTTACGAATAGCGAAAATGCAGACATGCATCTAATGTGTTGCATTTCATGTGTTATTTTTGTGTTTGTGCCTCAACGCGTCACTCCCGCCCATATATTCCTATACAATAATTGTTTGTTTTAGTGAGCTCTACCACCCCTCAATGTTTGTCCC
>NQII01006046.1:87837-144851 GCA_002778355.1 Clitarchus hookeri
CCCATGATTTTAGAATCAACCTGTATGTTGTGTGCTGTGCTTATGAATGTGTAAATTTTAATGTAATGGTTTCTGGATCTGAGTGCGAGTATAATTCACTTCGGACTGACTGCGGCATGACTTGTGGTAGGGCGAGGAGCACTATGATGTTGTAGTTTCACACGTGAATGGCAGGCATAAAGCAGTTTCACACTTGCACACAGCGTAGAGCCATGGCTTTGTTGCGGTTTTTCTCCATCTTAGGGTCATTTCACTCCATCCAATTTTGCTTCGAATTATATTCAACATTTATGTTAAATTCAGTTTCTCTAACAAGATTTGTCACTTAACAACTGTGATCATTTTACCTTTCAAGAAGTTAAATTATTGAATTTCTCCAATTAAAATGTTCTACAATCGGAGTGATGCATACTTCAAGGAGCTACAGTCCTCTAGCAACTGCAGCCTTGAAATTACTTTTACTTCTTTTTCTGCCTATATTTATATTTATTATTTGTTTATAACCCAACTAAATCTCAGTTATCTGTTATGTTTTAAACACTTTCTTTATTAAGCATTTGTAGTTAAAATAGTTCAAGTTTAGTTCTGAAATGTATTTCGAAGCTTTCAAATTTCCAATTAAATTTTCATTGAATATATATTATTGACGTAAGTGTAAAACAATTTCTGCATTCAGTAACTTTTCACTTTGTTGTATTGAATGAAATAGCTGACCATGTGAAGTGTTCTTTATTCTGGGCGACATGATGTTTGTACTATTAATATACGTGTGCTGGTCAGAAGCGTAATCTTATCAGACGCCCAAGTATCCTTGATCTTTGACACAAGACCTTGCAGTGGAGTTTGTGATTTGTGTTAAATTGCTTCTATGGATCACAATATATGGGATGAGGAATGGAATAAGACATTAAATTGTCTTAACTAATAGGTTGTGATGGGATGTCGTGGTTTAAGGTGGTTTGACTTACCTACTGCAGGTTTTTGGTTATACGAGAGGTTTATGGTCCATGCCGTATAAGAAGGCCACACTGTGACAGTCAGTGAGTGGCGACTTGACTTATACAAAACAAACAAAGTGTCATTTACAAAATCCTGTATCAGCTGATGCACGAACGAACAAAAGTTGTAATGACGCAATATTCGTAATTTTTTGGGACTCGGGGTGTAAAATTCTTTCGTGTGTATGAAGCTTTGGAAAGCTTCTTAATATTTTTATCGGGTTCAAGTTTAATGCCGTGGTGGCTCGTTTCCCGTGTTTGTTTATCGGGAGGACGTCTGCGGGTTACGTTTTATCAGGAGGACGGTTACAGTTTCGTTTCAAACTTTGGTTTTTTGGGGAAGCGTCAGCATTAATTAGATTAGTTCGTTTCTGTTGACAACGCAGTATCGATAACGTGTTGAGAGCGGGACATGTGCAGTTTTAGATGACGCTGCTGGCAGATGTCAGGCGCTTATCTCAGGAGAGGGNTTCAAGTCAGTCGTCAGGGAGAGTTACTTCACGTCGCCCGTGAGGGCAGGTCAGCGCAGTCGAGAAGTATCATGCAATGCTAGCCTAGGCCGCGTTCGGGCAGGACTAGAACCCCCACATCGGCAACTAGACTTTAATATATCATTTCTCAGCCGGTGTGGGAGGTAGCCGCATTTTAAGTTTCTTCGGGTCAGTTTTTTAAGAACATCATTAAGTAAACGACTGTGGCACTGTTATCTGCAATAGTACATTTAATGGTAAAGGTTCGTACTCTGCATACGGGACATTCGTAGATGAACTGTGTCATTCAAAAGATAAATAAAATATATATCAAACTAATATGGAACTTTTTTCTTAAGTAACTAGTGTTCAATTAATTGAGTCTCGTGTTTCTACACTGAGCAAGCCGTGGCAACATAAACAGTTGGCAGTAACAAGTGCCGAACGTAACAACATGGCGTCCACCTGTGCGGCTGCATTAATATAACGTAAACTAACGGGCGGACTGTTACAAAGTTAAAATTACGTTGGCTATTCCGAGTGCACTGCCGATGCACATCAGAAAAGCAGAAAATACGCGGATACGAAAGAGTTCTAAGATTTATTAATACATTTTATTTTACGTGGTCATAAAACAGCAGTTTTTAGTTTTAGGAACGAAACTTTGTGATAAAATAGTAATGCATAGGTGTTCAAAATCAGATGCACAATAAAACTATACGACGTGGAAAAGTTTTCTGAAGTTGTGCTAACTTCAGAAAGCTTTTTCACGTCGTATCATCCATCTCAAACCTTGCTGTCAATACGTCCTTGATATTAATTCCAAAAGCATACAGAAATATTGCATAATATTGTTGAATTATTATTTCTAATAATTTGACGAAACGACACGAATTTGAAATATATTTCTAGCCCGTAATACAAGAAATACCAACTTTAAAAAATACGCTATCTGTTGACCAAAAAAAAAGGGTTGCTCAAACTTCGCAGTGACGTGCTGTGCGTGCCATCTGTCGGATATTTTGCGAGGTATTACCAGCCAGAAATAAACCTCTCTCCTGCGCAATATATAACAAATTTACAAACATATGCTAATAGTTATATTTTTCCACGAGCTCTGCATAATTTTTAAAGTAACATAATTTCATGTACAATGATTTGGAGTACAAGTAATTTATATTCAGCCGGTAATCGTTCGTCTACGTAAATTATACGCCATATTGTTCTCTCAAAACCCATCTCCTTGTTTCCGTAGAAAGTAAGACACGTGTGAATCGTTTTTAAGCAATTCTAACATTATTCCACGTTACATATTTCCAACTCGAATATATTAGCTATAACGTCCGGAGTGTAATAATAGATACAACAGACCGTCTCACAAATATTAACCCAAATTCACTATCTCGGACAAATTAAAAAAGAGTTAGCAAATATTTAATTATTTGCAACATTTCATATTTTTACTTTTATAACCTACTTATTTTTTTAGACATGTCAGTTGTAAAATATCTTAAAATTTGTTTAGCATACAGTACAATGAGAAGTGGATTAGCTGACAGCGTGTTGATAAAAAATACAGCCCCGACTTGATGGACCAGCTGATGGCGGAAGGATACGTAGTCAGATGTGTAAACGGTGGTGCTACTTTCGCCGAGCTGTCAAAAAGTGGTCTTCTTATATGGTTCAGAATATATCCCCGCTATTTAAGGTACACAGCACCAACAGAACATTAGACCTATGTTTACGTACCTCGTATGTGTGCTATTCAATAATACTGTATGTATTCCGTGTTGTTCCTTGGCTTTATTGGATATCACCATTTTCGCACACTACCACAATACACAGTAAAAATAAACAAGAATGGAAAGAACGCAACGAACAGGACAGCCGACTCGCCAGTCACTTGTGATAGGCTCAATAAACAGCACTTAACTAGTAACGTACTTGCGATTGGCCCAACACAAATTAACTGTTCCCACGTAAAGAATATTACTCGCCTTCCTACCACTTCTACGTTCCCATGTTGCATTCAAAACAATTTCGATATTTCACACAATCAATCCCGACTGAGTACAATATCCATTTCCACATAAACTTTTGATAAGAATTAAAAATAATTTCAAATACTGTGACTGATGTGCGTCCTTTGGTTGGCAAGGTAATGAAGTTACCTCGGCTAAACTCCAATAACAATACGTTTGCGTAAAATAAAGTTTGAAAATTACAATTTTTTTGCAAAATGTTTATACTGAGATTTGATATTTTAATGCAACAATTTAACGTAAATACACAAAGGAAAAAATATTGTGAATAATAAACGTCTGCATGTGGCACCGTTTACACGTACAAATTCAATACGGAAAAAATGTGCTCAATAAAAAATTACAGCAGAGTTTACAGTTCTCGCTCTTAAAGTTCGATCTCCGACACTACAGGGGTAACCACAACATGACACTACGAGACCACGAGAAAAAACACTGTTCTTGAAAAATACCAGATACAAAAACCAAGAGATGGAAAATCTGGGTCACATTCAGAATGTGGGAGGAGCAAAGCGAGGTCACAACAGTGTTGCCAGATGCAACGGCAATTCCACCATTGCCACATCTTTCGTGCCTGAGGCAATGAATCTGATGCTTAAGACTCACTTTTAATATAGTAATTATTTCATGCATTTCTGTTCACCATGTTTGTTGTAATTATTTTTTTTACATTTTGTACTGCAGGACGATGCTTCGACTCGCTCATATATACAAGTCTGTGAGCAGATATACCACCAGTAGATACCAGATATAATTACCATGATTCGTGTACGTAAATTGACGGTGCATTACAAAGGTCTCGTTAAGGCCCATACTTGTAATTGCGAGGTTACTCTGTAAATAAGTTAGTGAGTGAAGATATTTGGGAGGCTCTTAACATCGGGGTCTTGAGAGCTGATGAGAGTGAAGTGAGGTGAGTATGGAGCAGCACCAGAATGAAAAGGCGGAGCAAACGGGAGATCCCTGAGAAAACCCGCCAACCAGTGGTATCATCTGGCACAATTCTCACTTGTGAAAATTTGGAGTGAACCGGCCGGGGATTGAGCCCGGTTCACCTTGGTGGGAGGAGAGGCAAGCAGTCTAACCGCTCAGCCACCACGGTCCCTGTAAATAAATTAAGTTGTGGCAATGTCAACCAAGTGATTGAGCATAGCTTGACTGACAAAGGATCTCTGGACAATGAAATAAAAATAAATAAAAATTACATTTTGCTCAATTTCAAGAACTGAAGTTTTTAATTTAAAGTGAATATTTAATCATAAATTTACTTGAATATGTTGTTTTTAATGACATCTTTACGCTGTTGGTTTAAACAAAAATAAATTTAGGGGTAATTTACGTTATTTCTCAGGTCTAAAACCCAAGTCGGCATTCATTGTTTTCCAGCGTGTTTAGTTTTTCTGTGTTGGTCCACTGAAAAACGAATTTTTGGGAATCCACTGTAAACTGTTGGTATAGTCACTGTCAATAAACAAATACAGGCTCAACTCCGCCATAAGAGCCTCTCGTATTGCAAAATCTGAAACGACACTTGTGGTAAGAAATGTGCAAATCTGTTGCGGTCACATCGTGAAACAGTTCTGGAAGTTGTACACTTAGCAGTAAAATATATTAACATCCAGTTGCACTTGTTGGCTTGACCGCCCTGCCCCACAGACGAAGTCTGCTGATGCCTCCATCTGGAGCGATGGTCACGCGGACGTGGGTTAGCGGTCCTTCGTGAAGAAAGTCTTTGCTCGTGTACTTGTGGAGTTTGTGAGGCGAGAGCTGTTGCGAACAAACAATACTCACAGTTAACGACAGCATGGCTAGGTCATCTCAATATCATCTGACAAGACAGCAGTTTAAATATGACAATTTCTTAAATTACTCACAGGCAGTTCTCTGTTTTCATTATCATGTGTTCTTGAAAACTTGCACGAACGTAAGTTGAATGTCTTAAAACAATATTATAAGTAGAGTTCCTATAAGACTAACAAAGATTGTTTGTAAATTCTCCAACAAAAATTCCTGTGCATGCCGTGACGATGGTTGGCCGGTACTGTAACAGAACAACTGCCAACATTCGCACTACTCGGAGGCTAATCATACTGTACCTATTATTTGTTCAAACTGTCGCTGCTCTCTTGCAACACAGTTATGTCTTGCAAAACTTTATGACCGGTATGATTTCTCAAGGGCCCTATTCCATAACTTTTCACTGTTGTTATATTAAGACATTTACCGTTCAACTATCACTATGAGGCAAAATGGTATTCTGTAACCCAATATGTTGCCAAGATGGTCTTTCTAATGCCTCGTGACTGTCTTTGTATAAAGACAGGCCAACAATGTGTCTTTACGAACGAAAGCAAATGGCTAAGATATTGAGGTTAATTCTAGCAAACACGTTCCACAGACAAAAATTGTTTTCAAATGCCCCGAAAGCAAGAAATATTCTATTCTATTATAAAAAGTAGACAGAATGCACAAGTACTAACAGGGCGGTACTCGCAGGTAGACACACTCAAACAAAAGCCAGACTAACACATTTTCCACACAGATGTGAAGTCACAATGTTTTGCTGGGCTAAGCGAGTTTCTTCAGGCTGCGAGTGGTGGCACATTGCAATCTGTTGAGTAGTGGTTGGCCAATGGTTGCTCTAGCAGCCAGGAGGCAAACTATGGAGAGGCGGGAAATTTGAAATGTGGCGGCGGGTTATCTTATGTATAAGCCAGGCGACTATGGATTTGGTGATATATTGGTGGGTCAGTTCCCAGCGCCGCAGTTCTGCTCTAATATCAGGAGGAGGTAGGGCCCTCACCACTCTGGTTGTGAGATGCTGCAACTGGCTTCTCCTGCACATTCACATTTGCCCCAGCTACGGCTTGTTTAGTGTCAGCTCTGCCTGAGAGCCTATGTACTCTGCACTGTAGCTGGTAGATAAGACGCACTGTAGCACAGTTGTAGCTGCCCTGGATAGGATAAGTCTGCTGTTGAAGGAGGTGGAAGACTCGTGTACAGCACAAGAGCTGCAACGTGGGCTATTACGGAGATGAGACGCCCTGGGGGTGGTGATAGTACTGATTGTGGAACTGGGTGGTAATTAGGGGTGCACTAGATTGTTGCGAAGATTCGAGGGTCGTTTGAAGACCAATCTGAGTGGTTTGGAGAGCAAGTTTTGAGTGAGTGTTGATGAAGTCAGAATTATGTGTCCACAGGTGAGAATGGATCTGAGTTTGTCCATGCCTCATGGTAGGCAACAACCAGAGGGATATCTGAGTTACTGATCTTAGTTTGATGATCTGTGGTTGAAGTGGCACGTTGAACTTGTTTGTGAACCAGGGATTTGGGGTAGCCTTGTGCTATGTTAATTATTTATAATTAATATATTTCACCGTACAGTCATTTTAGAATGTACTTAGTATAAAATGGAAAATTCCTTTGCCTATTTGATACGGAGATTCTACAATTCACTAATGTGTTATCTGCCATTAAAAGAATTTTTTTTTTTATTATTTATTTATAAACTAAAAATACCCCCTCCTTTCTTTAAATTGGCACTTTGGAAATAGGATGGGCCTTATATTTGCGATGTGGCCCATTTTGCTTATCGGTGAAGCACTGCTGCAAGCCGGCTGTGTGGACTGATCAATAACACAAGGATGCGTGGACGGGTAGTCTGAGCACGACAAGTCACTTGCAGTGCAAATATGATTAAATACAGTAAACTTACTATTCCACCTCCCTCCCCTCAAAGTTATGTTTTGGTCCTGTCAAGGTCAAGTGGCTGTCACAGCCATGTGGGAGGGGAGGGGAAGTGATGTGCAAGCATTTCACCAGCCATGGAACTATAGTTGTTGATAGAAACAAATTTTTCTCCCAATATAAAAAACAGGGAGCGATTAGAATTACATGAGGGTGGGCGCTAGTTCAAAGCAAATATAGTATTCAAAACCTTTGTGAGAACCAAGCGGTAAACATGGAAATACCTTCTTCTTTGAGAGCAAAGTTTTCCAACTGAAGTCATCGCCCAAACTGCCATCTATCCATACGGAGTCTGGGTAGTTGCCTTTGAAGTGAAGTGTGTCCACCTCGATTGTTTCTATCGTTCCAAGGTGCGCCAACTTGAAAACTGCCCACTCGTTCCCTGGCACCTGTAGTATTCCGTTTTCATCTTCTGCAACAAATAATCGGACAAACTGCTTACGCTTTCACTAGTCGTGCACGCAAACCTGTACATCGCACTCTTGAGAGACGACGAGGGTGAAGCGAGGCGAGTATGGAGCAGCACCGGAATGTAAGGGTGGGGGAAACGGGAGATCCCAGAGAAAACTCGCCGACCAGCGGCCGTGTCCTGCATTATTCCCACGTGCAAAAATCTGAGAGCGACCCAGCCGGGAATCTAACACAGGTCGCATAGGTGGGAGGCAAGTACTCTAACCACTACACCACCACAGCCCCACTAGGCAAGAGACTGTCGTCAACAGTACAACAGTTCCCAATATTTGTGCAGGGGAAACATGACACAAATGATGGATGGTATGGTATACCTGTGCTGGTGTTATACCCATGTAAAAACTGTATTAAAGTTATGTTCTACAATGAGAACATGTAAACGGTGATATTTGTAAAATGAATGCGATACCGCCATGTTACCTTGCAGTATGCATGGTCGGTCAAGCCTGCGGGCAGTTTCCCAGCCGTCCCCCATGTCCCGTCCTCGTCCCGGCCTGATGACGTTCCGTGGGTGTCCGTAGTGAGCGTTGCTATAGTGGATGCACGCTCCTCCCTTCTCCATGGACATCAGGTCCACCAGCTGTTCAGTGTTATAAACACAAAACAGTTAATTACTAAACAATTGTTTTGTAACATTGTTACAACATTAAAACTTTATACTGGTGCATTGTAGTTTGTTTATTTTTTAATTTAAAATTTCAGGGTGCACAGACAATTTTGAATTTGATCCAGTTCACACGTTGATTGGATCTCCTGCCGCTCGTGATTTATGAGTTCTATTCAAGCTTGATTTCTGTCCAATATTTCATGATTATTGGCGAGACTCATTTCCACTAAATTGATTTTTACTTCCCAATGGTATGATTAAATTTTCAGTTTTTTCTTTGCTGTATCTATTTTCAATACTGTTAAAATTAAATTATGTTTCCCGTGGCATATACTATCTTTAAGTAGAAAATTGTATTGTTATTTTAGCCCATTTTTTGGGTTATTCTTCAGCAGTAAATTTTTTATGTGTTTAGTAATTTTAATGTTTAATGAAACCAACGTTTAAAAAAAATCTCTGCCCTTAATATTTACGTACATACCAGCTAACCTTGACACTTAAAAAAACTATGAGGTAGTAAATGTTGAGCTTGTAAAACTGTGATATTGTATTATCGCATCAACAGAAACTGAAGCACGAACACTGCCACTGGTCGTAATTAACTGAACAACACCAGTTAGATAAAAGATACAATGCTCCAAACATTTCCTAACGCAAAAACACAATTGTGACAAACCAAAATTTTTATCATACTTAAGCTACCATATCCTAGTAAACATAAAAAACATTTAGGCCCCATAAAATTAATATTAGAAATGAAGGACTTCTAAGGACTGCACGAACCCAGATCTTGGTAGTGTTGTTTGCCATTGTGTTAACAATTGCTTCAAAACTCAAAGACAGTAATAACTGCACTTTAGAGGCAAACATTTGAAGACAATTAGACGGGACATAAGCAATCTGCTACGTTTTTAAGTCACTTTATTTAGTCCATTGGGATTAACAGCATGGCACAAGAAATTTCATAAATCATCAAACAAAATTTTTATTAAGAGTTGGAAAAAGTGTGAGGGAAATGGCAGGAGCCGTGAGTAGGGTTGCCAACTGTCACATATTGCGTGGGATTTCCTGTATCTTTGGACTCGCAGCATTACCTCGTACGAGCGTAGGACAGGACTTCACATATCCCGTATCTCGGACGTGTGTGAATATGAACAGTCGGTAACGTACCGCTGCCGTGATCACAGTGGCTACAGATAGTGACAGTTGACGCAGACGTGTGTCATTCGGCAAAACGTGCATTCATGGAAGTGACAGTTCACAAGTTGTGTACAGCATCTTTTCTTTCAGCATATGTTGGTGTCGGTTTTAAAGCCGATTATATCATCAATTCTAATCACACAGAATCATGACTATATTTGCAACTAATATTTCATTGTATATGTTTAGAGAAAATTTTGGTTGATGTATAATACTGACTTTAGCACATTACAGATAGTATTTAAAACTGTTCTTTTTTTTTTTTTTTTAACAAATTTCCGTTATTATTTAATTAGGGTCAGATGCATATCAAGTTCTCCGGAGTGTCCCTTTTGGCAAACGTGAAAAAGTTGGCAACTCTGATTGTGAGGGTTGGCAACTACTGACAGTAATGTTGGCAGTGCACTATGGAAACTTGTTCTACGCAACAAGTCAACTCCACTCCTTTCCCAGTTAAATATCTTTCCTGTGCATATTATGAACACCCAGTAGAGGAGAGACACCACGATTTGTAATCTATCATATAGTGTTTTGTTTTAATTTTGTAATTATTATGCAAATAACTACAGTGCTTCAGTGACGATTATATAAAAACATTTCATTTTGTAATTCACCTTTAAAAGTTAATTTCAACTTTCTAATCTACCTGACTTTGCGACAAACCTGGGATGAAATTGCGCCACCACTCGTGCCCCCAACATGCTACAATTACCGTCGACCCAAAGCACTTTGCACTCGCCTGTGTGCAGTCGACGGCGTCCCAGTTTAGTTTCACTTCTCCGTACAGCCGGAGTCTCGCTATCCCACCATCCGGGTAAAGGTTCAGCCTGACGTGCGTCCACACATCTGCGCCGTGCTTCGCGTGCAGGTAATGGCGTCTGCTGTCGGCAAGGCCGCACTTCAGAGCAGTCATGGCAACCACTTCCTGCCACTTCTGAGGGAGAAAAATCACTTTTATGAAAGTCATGCCTGGGCTTGATGTTGAGTGCCGCTGAGCTGCAATAAGGCCTTAGTAGGGGAACACCGGACATTCAGGAATGAGGAAGGAATCGGCTAAGGCTTCTTATAAGGAAACAGCCCACAATTCACTTGGAGTGATTTCGGAAAACCCTGAAAAGAAACCAAAATTAGAATGAATGTACCAGGAATCAAACCTGGGTTCTCGTGACTGTGAGTCCAATGTTTTTACTTCTGTACCACCTTGCTCGGTCATGATGGCCGAGGATAATCATGGAAATTTTGACTCAATTTTCTTCCTCAGTTAAGAGCTTATCTGTGATGTAAGATCGCTGTCTGCCAGGGCATATATTGATCATCTTGATCTACAAGCAAGGGAGTTAGTAAGGATGACCCACATTCAAACATCACAGGCTTCGTGTTTACGTGCAAGGCAATAAAACAGTCTTTCCAATAGCAACTTTCTTTTATGAGTTATGAGGTTTTCAGCTATCAAAGAAAATGACGTATGAACTATGTAAATCAACCTAATTCAAAGCTAAGACCTATATTTGAAGAGAGACCCAAACCGATGAGACATGGTTTGGCAGTAGTTGCAGACTGTTTCTGATAAGGGGCACTTGTGTAACCAGACGAAACAGCAACACGTCGCTGCAACCAGGATGTGACTCCTTTCATCGCCTGTGTGCGGCTCGGGATCCCAACAGTTGCAGCGAGCAGCTGGCCGTGGTGACCACGTGTGCATTGTCTCTCACATTGCAGGCTTTCTCGGTGACCGCGGCAACCTGGCCGCGCGATTAGTTCCACTTGCGCATAGAACTGAAATATCATGACGATGTGTTGCATGTGTCAGGCTGTATTTTTTTTGGACAATTATTCTTTGTACAGTTACCATTCAATAGTTATTATTTTTGTAGGAGGCATGTTATCTTACCACTATATACAGCTCTGAACACGGTATTACATAAAGACAGATTTATTTATAAATTGTGAAATCATCGACTATTGCTTCCAGCGTGTGTCTGCCGAACCCGCAAGACAAACACAGCAAACNGTATTACATAAAAACAGATTTATTTATAAATTGTGAAATCATCGACTATTGCTTCCAGCGTGTGTCTGCCGAACCCACAAGACAACACAGCAAGCATTAGTTTACTCTGATAGTCTTGTAGCTTGTATGCTGTGATCATGGCAGGCTGCATCCACTAACTTTGTGAGACANCATTAGTTTACTCTGATAGTCTTGTAGCTTGTATGCTGTGATCATGGCAGGCTGCATCCACTAACTTTGTGAGACATCCACAGACTGAGAACAGTTATTTTTATTTTCAGTTTATGTTGCATTGAAAACATGTCTCATGTTTGCACAGACGAGTACTCGGACCACCGTTGTGCAGGGATGCGCTACGTGACGTGAATGCAAACGGAATTTAGTGTAGGCAAATTTTAGATTTCAAATGGTGAATTTTGTAAAATATTAAAAATTTCATAATTTTTAGCTTTTTCAAAGTATAATTTTATAATTTAATGTATGAGCGGAGACAGCGTTTGGAGTTCAGACATGGGAATATAGCCAGAATTGATCCACCTAAAATAATATTAATTTGTTTATTTAATTGAATATTGTTAGGATTTTGTTTTGTTTGGTAACATTTTTAAGAAGTTTAATAATTGAATTATATTATTTTATATTTTAACCCGGGTGACTGAAGTGCTATTTGAATTACTGTTGGATGCAGAGACCTTTGTGAATGGGAGAATGTTCCATCTTTTGACTCGAGGATTTACAAAAGCAAACAGACGCAGCGCCGCAAGTTCTAATACAATTTTCAGTGGTTAAAGTTGTTTTACAATGGCCAGAGATGAAGCGTGGTGTAGCATTCCACGTGAGCTTGGCCACATGAAGAGGCCCAGAGTGGCAAATTAAGATATAAAAGGCCACCGTCACTTCCTCGGTAAGTTCGTCTATGGTATGTTAATAAAGTACAACCTGTTTCCCCTCCTTCCTTTACCTAAACAAACTATGAAAATGCCAAAGACACAATAATTTCAATGAGTTTTGTTAAATGTAGACAGTTCGATAATTACATTCCACCAATTATGCCCACTGTTAAGCTGAGTTACACCAAGACTACAAATTTGCCAACAGAAATCAAATTAATGATTTTGTAAAGGTGGCTTACGATATCTTTGAACTAATAATTTTCTCGGCTCAAGTAACATTTTTTTTTCATTCATAATTTATTTAAAAGTGCTGTTGGTATCAACCAGAGATTTCTTCAGTAGATTAATTTAAGTGAAATCCAAACAAATAAAAATTAAGTAATTTTGAAACTTTACCCAAACTTTTATTTTGTTTAAAGCACATACCTAACTTCTTATAAATATTTCACTACAACCTTAAAAATTTTTTCACGTAATTTTATCGACAAGTTTATCATACATGGTTGTTAATTGAAGTGTAAACATATTTAGTGTCCTCGTAATGTCTTTGTGCGATATGCAAATTGTATGTCAGTTGTGAATGTGTGTAATATTGTGCCTTTACAAGTCACCTACAATTCAAACTAAGTATCTTTAACACATTTTGCCACTATACACCACAGCTGCTGTAAACTACATTGTACAAGTTTACAATTTTTTGTTAACTTTGACCTCTTGCAAACAAAAAATTGCAGGGATTAAATAATTTACTTTGTAAATAAATGTAATAGCCTAACTCATGGTACGCACACTGTCATTCACAGGGTTTTTGTATTTACTAACTATTGCGTAGTTTCGATCTATAATAATCTCAAGAAAAAAAAAAAAGAATTTGATAAGTAAGTTTTAAAAATAATTTATTAACCTTATCAGACTTCTTTCATTTTATTTTTAATATTTTGGTTTCTGTGCACCACACTTAAAAAAAAAGTGTAAATGTAATGGATAACTGTATAAAAAAGTACTTTGCTGAAGATAGTATTTAGCTTAGTACTTGAGAGCAGACATTCTTCTTGTTTTAAATTCAGAAACATTTTTTGTATATATGGTACTTGTAAATATTGTAATACCAAATTTACAAAATTAAATTTGCTACGTGTTTTAAAGGCTGTGCATGTGGGAAGACTACAACGGGCTGGGAAGTGTGCGCAAAATGAATAACCAAAACACTGTCGAAATACCATTATAATTATTGTATTTGGAAGAGACCACGGGCAAGGGGCCAACCCGTGAATACATAATCACACAAGTATAAAATACACACAGTATGATTATGTGCGATACTTACTTCAGACTGTAATCTTTCAACTTGTTTCATCATGTCCGGAGTGGCAGCAGTGCCCATGCGACTGACTCGCGGTGGCAGCAGACTCTCTTCTAGCGACCAATGAAACACGACCAACATATCGATGTTGTAAAGTACTTAGAATTTCACGCCATGTTACGAACAAACACAGATTTGGTCCATTGAACATCTCATACTCTTTTTGTAAGTCTTTCCTAACACAGCACAATGACAACAGGTTCATCACATTTTCATTTTAGAAGACTGGATGATATCACATGGTGCAATAATGATGCTGTGAAGAATTGTTCACAACCAACATTTTTCTTAATTATGTTAGCCAGAGGGTTGAATGGTGTTAAAATTTTTTGATTACTATGCTTGTAAGCCAGATTATTGGCAAAGGCAACTCTGAAATATGAAAGGGAACATATTGTGTTAGAAGTACGGTTGGCAATAGTGGTGAAAGTGGTGTTATTTCTGGCGAGAACTAGCGTAACTAGTAAGCGTGTTACAACTATGTGGCTATCCGAATAAACTACGTCTAACAGAATATTTCTTTGCTTTATTATTGTAAACTAAAAAAGCATTGGTTGCACAAATACATACCTTCTGATGCGAGGTTGGCTGCCTGGAGAGAAAATCGGGGAACATAATTTCCTGTAAAATATGCAGTATCCACGTATACGCCCTTTATCTGCCCAGGGTAACCTATAGAAAAAAAAAAATATATATATATATATATTAAAACAAAATCAATGGGTAATGAATGTCCCACAGCTATTGTTTAAATACAAGTGTGCAGTAATTATCCTTGTGGGTTTTGAATGGCTGCACTCGGTCACGTGGTACGGATGCTCGACAGGCAACAGTACCGACACAACCCAAGTACTTGCTCCAAGCACCCTTGCTACTTGCTGTTCACGGTGAACTGAGCACTTTTGAAAGCCCTGCTTTGTATACACATTGTGCAATCTTCCTCTGGTATATACATTTAACACTGCAATGGGCCTGGCCACTTTAGTCATACGTCGTTCAGTGAACTGTGACATTACCAGAAAAGTAAGTATGTATTCTACAAATTTGCTAACGCTGACACTTGAACACTAAACAGAAATCAAAATCAAATAATCTCAGTAGTCACAAATGTTTACCTTACACGTTTAATTCAACATTAAGACAGGGAAATACTTGCATCGTTACTGACGTGACGCGAAGCAGGTAGGCCTGGCGATGGTTACGACGGCATGAGCGAGCAAAGAGATTTGTACTGCTATTAACAGTGAGGTCTTGAGAGCCGATGAGGGTGAGTATGGAGCAGCGCCAGAATAAAGGGGTGGGGGAAACAGCAGATCCCCGGAAAAACCCGCCGACCAGCGGCATCGTCCGGCAGGATTCCCACTTGTGAAAGTCTGGGATTGACCCGGCTGGGGATAGAACCTGGTTCGCCTTGGTGGGAGGCGAGCAGTCTGACCACTACACCACCGTGACTCCATGTCCTATAGCGACTTCTGAACTTAAAGCCATTAGTTTGTGTTTTAGTTTGTTTTGAGTTGAGTGTTAATTTATATTGAACGTAATCTTAAAGCTCCTACCTTCAGGAATAGTTATAATTGTAATTCGGGACGTCACCTCCAAATATTTATCCATTTACTTGTTTGTTTACATTTCACGTATTTTGACAGTTCTATTTCTTTTCTTCTAGTTTGCTATGTGAGCTGAGCTCAATTATCTTTGGAATTGTTTGTTATTTTGTCACAGTTTTCTCTTTGCACTTTACCTGGCTTAATCAAGCTTGATTTGCCACGGAGGAATGCATTTAATTACGGTTCTGATAAGATACATGCCACGTCTCAGGAAGTTACTCATATCTTGGAATCTCCTGCTTTTAATTAGCGTCGCCGTCTGAACCCCTTTTGATTGATACTCTCTCCAGACACCATGGAAAGCAGTACATCATAGCTGTTGCATCTTCAAGAATTTGTTTAATTTTGCACACACCGCCCACCGTAATAGGAAAGGTGTTCGACAGGCATCTAGTCCTTTTTAATATTGAGGGCGTAATGGCAAAATAAGTAGAATGTACTAAATAAAATAGATAAAAGTTATAGACTGGAGAGTGCTAGTACGAGTGCTTCTGTGCGTTAGAGTCGTCTATGTGGATGATGTTACTTGGACGTTTTAGTTGATTATGGTGTTTTGTCGAGTGAGGTAAGGTGCATGGCTATAGTTGAATTGGCTGAGGACAGTGGAATTGTACCTGCCGTCTACCTAGGTGAGTTAATTCATATATTAGAATAATATCGTAGGTTAGATTAAAACCCTACAATCCTATGTTAGATTAAAACCCTATAATCCTAGGTTAGATTAAAAAACCTACAATTCTAGGTTAGATTAAGAATGTAAAATAGTGATTCACTCATTGTGGGGTTAGGCAAAGTTAGGTTAGGTGGGCACACATTACGAAATTGGGTGGATAAATGTTAAATTGAGGTGTTTTTGTATTTTGGTAATTATTGAGAGTAGCGGCTTTTCTGAAGGAAACAGCCTAGACCAACAAAAGTAGCATTAATGGGTTCTGCACAGCTTACCTAGTTCATATTCATGAGGGCATAATGTTAAAATAAGCAGAGCATATTAAATAAAATAGTTGAAAGTACGAGCAGTTCGCCGGTTTGTTTTGTGAAGTAATGCATTAGTAACGTGAACAAATGCGCACCGTTCCGTCACCTTACTGGCTGTGATCCGTAGACGTCATCAACACGGAATTTTACGTGGAAGTTGAGATGCCATTAGTTGCATTTGAGACGCCAGACTGTGCAGTTGCGGGCGCGAGTTGTGACGTCCGAATCCGACCGTGCGAAGGCTTGTGATTTAAGAATGGAGGGTGCAAGAACGAGTGCTTATGTGCGTTACACCCGCCTGTGTGGCGGGTGTTTCTTGGATGTTTTAGAAGATCGTGGTGTTTTGTCGATTGAGGTAAGATGCACAGCAGTTGAATGGGTGGAGGACAATGGAATTGTACCCGCCGCCTACCTAGGTGAGTTGATTAATATACTTCCGGTGTGTTTAACTGTTACTCTAAAACCCTAAAATACTAGATTAGACTAACATCCTAGGTTAGATTAACATTCTAAATTCTTACCTTAGTTTAAAACCCTATAATCGGAGAGATTAAAACCCTATAATCCTATGTTAGTTTAAAATACTGGGCTAGTTAAAAAATATAAAATAGTGATTCACTCATCGTTTGGTTAGGGTCTGTTATGTTAGGTGGGCACATATTACGAAATTAGTCATACGTTAATGCCCCTAGTATATTCGTGTTCTGCGTAATTAGTAGAGTGGAAGTATATCACTTTTCGTAGAAGGGGGGGGGGGGGTTACAGAAAAGTCGCTACTCAGGATAATTACCCATAGGCATACTAACATATGACGATCTGTTTGAAACAACGCACGTGTCACTGTTTACTACAATAACTAAAACGTTCGCGCGTTTTACGTTTTCACAGATAGCTTGGTACACTAGACAGTCTTGCCGATAAGGAAGAAATCTGGTCTTTGATAGTTATCATTTTCGTCGCAGAGTGTGCTGGTGTTCCAAAGAGATAATAATCGACGAAAGTTTAAGAATGACCGAAAGACGTTTTCCCGCAGTAAGTCGGCCAGTGCAGGGCCTAAGACGCACATCCGCTTCAGTGTGAAGGTGTAGTGTATGAATACATCATAATTCCGGATTACATGCAATTTACACTGACTTTGTGTTGTATACATTGTTTTCAGAGAGGGTACTTTGTGCAACTTTGTAGCCACTTAACTGCAAACTTTGGGTGACGGGCTGAATCCATAATATCAAGTGTTTTTTCGGGGTTATCCGCTTATTGACATATTCATGCAGACACATTATGTCAACCGGGATGCATCACAGCCTCATAACCACGTCATGGCACAACTAAGGATAGAAGTTGCTATATCCCTACAAGTCTTCTCGGGGTTATACCATAAATAATCCAAGTGTACCACAGCAGCATATGGTCAGTTGTAAAATATCAGCATCCAACAGTGTTCCCTGCCCGTGTGCAGGATTTTACATGGTCATCGACCAGGCCCCGAAAGAGTCTTGTGCTAACTTGGAGCTATCAGTTTGATTGGCTGGTGCCCTTAATTGACATCGTCGTCTTCGGTTCCGTATGTATGGAGCCTTTGCGACATCCGCACATCCCTGATGAATTCCCAGATTAGGGAGTTACCGGTCTTTTCAGTGAGACATCCAACCCTGTAATCGGCCAGCAGTGTCATTATAATCAGGTTGGCACAGACCCGATGGTCTCTTGTATACATATCGCATGCAATGTTCCTCAGTAGTGCTCTGAACAAGACTGCAGTATTGCGGACATGACAAGCAGCATGTGCGGACCAGATTCGCTAATAAATGGTTATCGAGGCACTTTCTTACAGGGATTACCACCATGTACTGCCCCTTGCAAATTACATATCACCACACTGACTATGGGGGTCGGCATAGATATAGCTCAGATGCCACTCATTGCACAGGTAGAGTGCACAGGGCCACTGAACATACCTGGTCAGCATGCACAGCACATTGATGCACTTATGGGCATGCCAGATGCCTGGATACATGGTCGAGTGTGCAGGGCTGCTGCGCAGGGAGGGTGTTAACAGGGGCTTGAAGGGGAGAGGAAGCATGGCCGATGTCAAATTCCCCCTCCTTTTGGGAGCTCACAGTTGACCATCTAAGCCAGCTGTTGTTGGTGTTGCTATCACTCGCTGTCGGAGAGGAGGTATCGAGGCGGGCACCATCTGGGATGCAGTCACAGATGGTATGCATGTGCCAGGGTGGGCCACTGTGCTGGCAGGATCAGCCTGTTACGACATTGCTGCCCCTGTGCTACTTGTTGTCAAACACCACGCACATTGTTAAGCTTGTGTCACTTGTCTTGTTAAAGTATGATGGCAGTTCTGTATCATCGTTTGGCTACACACAAACAGTTGCAATTATAAAATAGTTCGCAGCACGTACACGCCTTGGGTCGGCGCACTGTTGCCTGTTGCATTGTTTGATGAGCTGTGATTCTTACAGCTGTTGTACTATGACTGAAGTAGAGGCAGCAAANTTTGCATTCATTGCAGTTGGTGCTGCTGGCTGCAGTATTGGTGCAATTGTCGTTAGTATAGGTAAAGTGGCAATGGATATAAACAAACTGATTTCCCTGTGTGCTGAATCGTTTGGCTACACACAAACAGTTGCAATTATAAAATAGTTCGCAGCACGTACACGACACTTGGTCACGCCTTGGGTCGGCACACTGTTGCCTGTTGCATTGTTTGATGAGCTGTGATTCTTACAGCTGTTGTACTATGACTGAAGTAGAGGCAGCAAAGTTTGGCAATGGCAATCATCTGTGGATGTTTGCTGTAGGAAATGGTAAACATCTGGAAATGTTTGCAGATGGGCCATACTTGGCGATGGGATCCAAATCCGTCATCTAGCGACAGGCAGAACACACATCTGCGAACCACATATCCATTGCGAAACCCATTCGCGTATGTGGAAACACAGTTTCACATAAGTTGAACATTGCGCAAATATCTTCGCGGGGATATGTTCTCCTGTTCATGTGCTGCAACACACATGTGGGCGGCTGTTTCCGCGGAGGTAGTCGAGGCATGGAGGGGATTGGGGGCGCACATACTCTCTCTTCCCTAGACGATCATGCTGCTGGCCGCAGGGTGCATGGCAGTGGAAGGAGGAGGAGGATGGCTCGCTTTCTTGTCATGCTGCTGTGGAATGCGGTGTACAAGATGGTATCGTTCTTCGCTGCCCTTCATCAACATTCCAAAAGAGGGTCGAAAATGTTGATTCCATCTGTTGTACCCAACACATCCCTCGCTTTTTCCCGGTGTTTAGCCATACAGGTAACTGACACGATTCGTGCCAATTGACACGATTCTGGACGGTCAACAGAACACATGATAATGAAATATGTCCTGGAAGTCTGGAGGGCACCAGCTTAGCTAATTGATAATGCCTTCTCGGATTAGCAAGAGTCTTACAGGCATGTTGTGGACGAAAAGCCCACACTAAAGAACCGTGTGTCCCTATGTCTGCAATCGCAGAAGCAAAAGGATGTATTACTGATCCATCTGATATCACGGCGGTACACTGCGTTGTCTATCCCCTGAAGTATTTTGGCTTTTCAAACACCAGCCCGATAACATTAATGCTCCCTGATAATTTTCACATTACATACACTTACATAGAAGATGAGGAGGATTTGACAGCTGTTAGTTCGTCACACTCATGTCTCCCTGTGAAACAGGTATGCAAAGAATACAATATCAGATCTGGCTGAATAATGCTGTTATTATTCATAATCAGATGATTGTGATGATACAACGCACAAGTTATGCAGGCATTCAACTTATGTCCTTGCATTGGCCTGAAAGCGTAAAAAAAATGTCACTTGGGTGAGAGGTGAATTAAAGTGCCAGTAAACTAGGGGGCCACACAGTCTAAACCGGGAGGGGATTGCCCCGGCAGGGAGAAAATCAATCCACAATGGTTCTGGTACTCTACTAATTAATAATTTAACTATTGGTACGCTAAATACGTAATTGCTCACATAAATAATGCATTTCCTCCGCCCAAAGACGTGTATGCATGCCACCTTCTACGCCCGCTACATTAGCTGGCTTGCACTTGGTGCGGTGGTGGTGGGGACCTCGCCCGCATTGCCCGCCAAAACAAAAAATCGCCGAGTGAAAAATGTGATGATGAATGATTATACAGATTCATGTTTATCAGCATATACCCTCTTTTAATTTAACCCTAATCAAGCTGTTGCACATCCCTAGCTCACTTGACAGTGATGCTATATCATTTAATGTTAATATCCAAAATTTTAATTTCCACTGGAAAAACACAAACATTTAGGAAATTACAAATCACTATTTAACAACAATGCACAGGTACGTAATTAAGTCGGACACGGATATAAATATTAATGTGGTGCCTTATTATTGGAAAGTTTATGTATTCAAGTGTGTGGTGGCCGATTGCACCACTCGGATGAGTGAAGAGATGTGGGCGGCTCCTAACATCTAGGTCTTAAGAGCCGATGAAGGTGAAGTGAGGTGAGTATGGGGCAGTACCAGAATGAAGGAAGGAGGGGGTATGGGATATCCCCTAGAAAACCTTCCGAACAGCTGCATCATCCAGCACAATTCCCACATGCGAAAATCCAGGAGCAACCTCGCAAGGAACAGAACCCGGTTTTCCCAGGTGGGAGGCACACAGTCTAAATACTGCCCCACCACGGCCTCTTACACTGCCCGAGTCAAAGCTTGATCATGCTAATTAAATATTTTCTGCCTTAGTATGGCCTGAATTTCACACACTTGGGTTTATTAAATCCTCTGACTGCGAAACAACACTTGCATCTGCACTGGACTGACTAATTTGCATGGGCTGGTCACCCACATTCCCTTCACTTCACATGCTCACTGCTTCTCCCAGGGTTTAAGCCCATCGCCACATTTATTTCCCAATGACACATAATTGGGAATGAAATTTAACAAAGCTGACTTCACTAGTTGATAAACATAATTATCAGTTATGCCCTGTATCCTGGTTGGAGTGCAGCTTGACTCATGTTGTGCTGAGGGAAGACGTGGCCTGCAGCAGGGTTTGCAGGCGGCCAGCTATGGTGGCTGGCATAGTTTTACCTGTGGCTGACAGATGGCATGCGAGGGGTGATAAGGTCTCAGAGTCAGTGCTGTGAATGGCATCACATATGGAGTGATTATTTCCTGCAAAAATGTGCTCTGCCACTCAGAGGCACTCCAGGTGGTATGTATTTGTGCACAAGACTAGATTATCATTGGTTTCAGTGCATTGTGCTTGGCTATGCCAC
Organism: Clitarchus hookeri; assembly: GCA_002778355.1. Classification (NCBI taxonomy): domain Eukaryota; kingdom Metazoa; phylum Arthropoda; class Insecta; order Phasmatodea; family Phasmatidae; genus Clitarchus; species Clitarchus hookeri. The sequence goes on from NQII01006046.1 coordinate 109,535, forward strand.
TTGATAAGTGGTATTTTGAATGGTCGTGTGACTGCAGTTGGAGTCGAACTGCACAGATCAGTACTGGGCATGCATCTGCATATGTGTTAGCTTTTAAGTTGTACTTCTTGAAGGAGTCTGTTGCTTTTGCCTCTTGTCATGCTGGACATACATTCACGGGCCACAGCGAAAACTCCATCACATCCATGGATGTGCGTGCAATGAAGCATGTTAACACAGTGCAGGAGCATGGTTTATTGCATGAAACCCTCACTGGTGCGATGGTTCACCCACACGTGTGCTATCCTACACGAATGAACGGGTGTCCGGCAAAGTAGGTCGTGGTTGCATGGTGGTTGTGGTTGCACATGCATGTTCTCTGACCCCCTTGGGTTGTGCTGGCAGTTACCTCGAAGTGGAGGTGGGGTGTGACATCAGGGAGGAAAGGTGACTTGTCCGTCTGTCTTGGAATGTATTTCCCAAGTTGGTGGTTTTTCTTGCCGTCACAGTTACCAGGCTGCAAGATGGCGAAGATGGTGCATGGTTGCCATTACTGAAATTGATAACTTTCATTCACACTTGTTATTTTACACTGATTTTCACTGTTTTTCGCCACATGTGCTGGGCCCCATGTGATGAGACTGGCAGATTGTAGGGATGGATGTCAACTTGAAAAGGTAAGTTAACTCCCTTACGCATGAATTTACCGGCAACATGCTAAAATTGTACAGGCCCCATAATGTACCAAATTGATGATGATGTTCGTTAACGGCACCAGCTAATCAAACTGATGGCTTAAATTAGCACGAGTTTCTTTCAGAGCCTGGTCGTCAGCCAGGCAAAACCTTGCACCCTGGCATGAAACTTGGTTGGGTGTTGATATATTTGGGCTGATCAGATGCAGCTGTTGTATGCTCAGACTATTTATAGGATAATCCTGAGAACACTTGTAGAGGTATAGCACCTTCTGTCCTCAGTTGTGTCATGATGTGGTTATGAAGATGTGATGTGTTCTCGTTGACATGATGTCTCTGCATGAATACATCAGTAAGCTGGATAATCCCGAGAAAACACGTGATATGTTTGAATTGGATCGTACCTCGAAGTTCGCTGTGAAACAGCAACATAGATGCACAAGGCATACTGTCTAGAAATAACGTACACAACACGAATTCACTGATACTTACATATAATACAGATTGATGATGGAAGGGTACACTACACCTTTACACTGAAATGGGTGTGTGGCTTAGGCGCAACCTAGCCGACTTACTGGAGAAAAACGTCTGTCAGACATCGTGTGCTTAAATAAAAGTTAAGACCAGTGGGGTTGTAGTTGTATTAGTTTGAATGCATCGGGCAGAAGACTTTATTGAAAAAGATTCTGGCCACTCAATATGAAACTATGGCGATTAATGACGTTTCACCCCAGGTTGTGAAACATGTGTAATATCCTGACCCAGATAAGACCAATTGGTGAAGGCAGTGATGCCATGGCATGTACCTCATAGACGCTGGCCACCAAAACTAAATCTCTCGATACAAAAAACATGAATGATGTGAAATTACACTAAGGTGATGACATATTGACACTCTTAATATAGTTATGGTGTTCTAGTTTTAAATGACAATGACATGGCAAACAGATACTTTAATTCTGATGATACAAATACTAATGCAATGATAGGAAATGTTATGTTGTCAGGTTGTTGAGGTTGCTCTCCAAAGTCTCTCTACTCAAGACAATAACTAACTAATTTTATGAGAAAAACATTTTCACATTTGAAGAAATAAATGAAAGGCACCTGCTTACAACCCCTCTTTTCATGGCTACTGATTGATATGGGCATTGTCCTCAAAATGCGAAGATGTATGGTGGACACATGCGAGTGTGAAAATTCATCCCCTACTAAATGGGGAACCCGTTCCCCCTTATCGTTCCCGATATTGGCCTGATCATCACATTACATGCTGGAGTTAATGCAAATGTTAAACTAGCTTCCTGCACTGAATTTATGGTGCCGCCAGTTACAATTACACATGTTACTGCACTGAGTCTGGAGGTCGGCATGGATATAGTTCGCAAACCACTCATTACACTGGTAGAGTGCACAGGGCCGATGCACATACCTGGTCAGTGTGCCCATGTACGACCTTAAACAAATAAAATATCCACTTCATCAAAAGAAAGATGCAGTCAGTCCTTGGTACGAACAACTTAATACAAAGAGAGCAACTATCAATAGAATAAAACGTGGCACAAAAATAATAAATAGGAAATGTAACAAAAGACTCTGCGACAAGAACAACCAATAGAAATGGATGCGTTATTAATCAATAAATAATGCTGGTTGATCGTACATCGCACAAAAGAAAAAAACAAATATATTATACAATACATTCTTGTATCATCAATAAAATATATGACCAGAGGGAAACTAATTCAATAACAAATAAAAAACACAGTTTTGTGGCTGCTACTCTTTGCTTTTAAATTTATTAATTTGTTTTGTTTTTCGAAAATATAAGCAAGTAAATACTTCCATAATAGTAGGAAAGAAACATTGCAAAGACAACAAAATAAATAAATAATTGCAATGATTGATATGACGTGAACCACTCCTGCATGGTCTGGCATAGTCACTGTTATCACATCATCGGACCACAGTCTCTGCACCAGTGCGTCCTGCGGAACACGCACGTCGTGCGTCCTGATGCGTTCCCACATTTTTCACTTGGGAACGGGTCATGACCCGATACCGAGTGATCCAACCGAGTGCCTGTGGCGTCCCTAGAGAGATCTGTGTAATTAGGATAGGAATCAAGTGTTAGAATGTGTAATAAATAGCATTAGAAGTTATCGCTCACTGGGAGATGTTCGTGAAATTCGCCCTTAGGGGATTGCGAAGTAATCGCACAATAAATGTACACCACATGCATATTTAATGAGGTATAGAGTAGCAAGGCTAGGGTATTTGAAGTGTTCTATATAATTTCCCGAGTGCAATTATGTGTCTAATCAAGCCAATTAGTGGCATGGGAAATAATTAGTGTCTCTTTCAACCTAACTGTTCCGGTCATAGAGTGCCCCAAAACTTCACAGACCTAAATTTCCCATGTGCTCTATAAGGCATCACATAATTTTTTTTTTATTTAAGTAAGTCCTTAAGAAAGAACTCTGAACACTCCTCAAGCTAAAGGATGTCCATCCCGAATGTTGAAGGCCCTATTGTCTGTGTTTTACATGTAGATGTAATGAGGTAAGTAAATTAAGATACCTCGCGGAATGGCGCTAGCTCTTAGCGAGGCCTTGGTTCGCCCGCGCTACCCCCGGCAGACTGATTCGACGAGTCTTAGGTGCTGCATGTGTGTCGCATCGTGGGGGACTTTCATACTTTGTAACGAACACTTAATTGCAATAGGTTAATTTAATTTGCTGGAATTTTGATTTAGTTTACCAATAGTCTTCCCTGCGTTCGCAGCACCCCTCCATCAGCTCAATTGATATACTCCGAAGGTTTAATTACTACTGTAAGTTTTCGTGCCATTCTTGGCCTTTTTGCACATTAATGGCCGCTGGCAGGCATTGTGAGTCAGGTCCGCTTTAATTTGCATTGTATACATGTAACCGTGTACACTATTCGGCAATACAATTTACTTGAGTTAACAGAAACTTGTGAGTTCTCATTTAGTGTTGTATTTCGGGCCCTGGCCCTATCCAGGAAGTCATCGACGCCTCAAGGAGGCATCCTTCATTTATAAGGTAAAAGGTAATACTAAGAAGTGCTAGGGAGCCTGAATAACGCAGCTATATATTACGTTTTCCTGTAAATTTGTACCGTGTTTGTCAGGGGATACGGCCACGTGGTCGTTTGGCCCACGATCCTGAGAGTAATAAATAAAAAAAATATGTAACAAATGCTAAATTTTTTGCAAGGTTTTCTTTTTTTAATTTTGAAACCTACAAATTTTTTAGACAGGTGTGAGCCTATAAATACCTTAAAATTTGTTTAGCATTACAATTGAAAGTGCGATTATCTGACGTGTTAATAAAATAAATATACAGCCGCCATTCGACGCACCAGCTGATGGCGAAAGGATACATAAACGAGAAGTAAACATTGGCGCTACTTTCGTCGAACTTAAATATCTCGCCAACTGACATGAAACAGAGCATACATAACCTCCTCGACGGGCAGCAACTCACCCAGCTTGATGATGGCCCAGTCGTGGCCCGAGACTCTCTTGCGTCGTGTCTCCCAGCCGTCCATCCACTTGCCGCACTCTGTGAACTCGCCTTCGCGCCACACCGGCTCCTCCGCCTGCCGAAAACAAACACTCGCCTATTCACTTTGAAGTTAACGTGGGGCTCGTTCCGTTATAGGCAGTTTGCGGTTGACTGAGAGCTTTTGAAATCAACCTTCGGAAATTGCCACTCTCCCCACCTGCACGTAGGCGGAAGTATCCATGCCATTTTAGATTTACGTACATTTTCCTTCATAACTTAATTTTTGGAGTCAATATTTAAAAACCAAGCTAGTCAAGGCATAGAGAACAGCACCACAGTTGTTTCGGAACCCAGCTTATTGCTCTTACACTATTAGTTTCACATCCGTAACCGTAATCAAATATTACCTAATTAATTTTATATAATTTAAATCCCGCAATAGAAAATATAGGTATAATTTAAAACATACAAATTAAAAATAACATTTATAAGTACTCAAACCATGTCTAGCTTTGATTTTTGTATTCATAAATGTTAATTACGAAGATTTGTATGAAAAATCGAATATGGAATGGATACTACCCCCTTAAACCCTACATATAGCTGTTCATGGTAAATTAGCATTTCTGAAACCAACCTTTGAAAAAAAAAATTACCTCGCGCAANAGTAAACATTTGTAAATATTGAAATGTTTTGCGTCACCTTCTGGTTTTTGACGCGCGTAATTGTAATAATTAGCAAATTTGTAAAATATTATTTTTTTTAAAAATAATTTCAAAGTTTTACTTGACTGGCGCATGAATAAAGTGAGAAGGCCTTTGATAACGTTAATTTTACGCATGGCGGAAGAATACAAAATGTGCATAAAAGTATCTCTTGAGCGTGCCTTTTCGAAGTGTTCACTTTACCGTGAACAGCCTTAGTCAAATATGCTGTATCTTCTATCGGACAAATACTCGTGTCTATAAATGTGCGTATATTTGCAAAGCACGAACAATCGTTATAATACTTTAAATATTTGCAACTTGAACCAATAATAATCTCATCTCTCACCTAAACTGTCGCCAATCCCCACCCACAGATATTCTTAATTTCTAGAGTTGCTTTTTAAATCGTTTATTTGTTTGCCATTCAAATACACACAAACTAAATTAAATCTTCATATCTTGCCATCGTGGCATAACGCCATCCGCAATATACAGCCCAGAAGGAAGTTGGTAGGAATAACAATGAATACAGAAAACAAAAGGAAAGACTCGTCCCTCGAATCTGATTGGATGACACTACGTTACTTTAAACGTTATGTTTAAGTTGGGCCAACTTCTCGGATGGAAAGATGAATTGCACATTGCAGCGGGAGCTACACTTGAACAATAACGACGACAACGACAACTTAAGGCAACGAACTCCATGCTAACTTGATTGTGAATCTGCCTTAAGATTCCACAGACACTGCTGCCACAGGAAACCCAAGCGCAGCCAAAATTTCAGTCAGCGCGGGACAGAAACTAACATTTCCTTCGAAAACTCCCCCGTTAGCAACATACGTTGGCCCAACAGTTGTCCAGATTGGCTATGTTTATTTAAAAATTGGTTAATTTAAAAAACACTTCTTGGGTTAGTTCATTATATTTATTTTCTTGCAAAAATCACTTTTTGGGATTCACTTGTGAAACTTAGAACATACGCTTGGCCTATTTCGTACCTACTATGAATTGTATAAATTATTCGTTTGTGTCAGGGGTTTACTGCTCCTATTACCCACTTTAACTACGGCCATAAAGGTCAAATAATGTGTGTGTATATATATGTACACACACATATATTTATACACTAATACACGGACGCACGCACTTATACATATGATGTTTTCAATTTGTGTGTTAAGTAACTGGGATGTGGAAATTCCACCAGTTTTTGTGCTCATTCACGTCGTATGTTGTATCGTTTAGCGAGTAGCAGGCCTGTTGGGTGCCAGCAATCTGCAGTAGGTACACCCCTGTTTCTGTGTAGTCCGTGGTTCGTATTAACTAGGCGTGTGCTCCACTGCGCTGCTCACACACAACTTACGTCGTACGCATGTCCAACTCTGCTCACAGCACTAGCGAAAACCAACTGAGCACCCCAGACGGTCAATAATACACCGTGTGAACGCGTGCACTCAGTCTCCAAGCGAGTAAGCAGGAAAATGTAGTTTTTATCGCTCAGTTAAACCACCCCGAATTAATTTTTGTACTACGAAAAAGTATCGAATTTTGTAGGGCTGCGGTGGTGTAAATTTCAGACTGTTCGTCTAAGGGGAACCGGGTTTGATTCCCGGGGAATCGTGTTGTGGGAATCGTGTTGGACGATGCCGCTGGTTGGCGGGTTTTCTCGGGGATCCCCCGTTCCCCCGCCATTGCATTCCGGCGTCGCTCCACACTCGCCTCACTTCACCATCATCGGGTCTCAAGACCTCAATGTTACGTGCCACCCAAAACTCTCCACGCTAATTTTGTTTTATTAAGTAATTTGAAATGTGTGATACTTTCGTGAGATTGCAAAATGCAATTAAATATTTTGGTGTATGACTGTAGCTTTTTTCCCACAGTCAAAAGTAAAAGTTAAGGCGATTTTACCATGCATTTTCTACATAGTTTAGAAATTATTACTATAATATTAGTGTCTGAAGTTTATCTTGTTCCTAACACCTNACCATGCATTTTCTACATAGTTTAGAAATTATTACTATAATATTAGTGTCTGAAGTTTATCTTGTTCCTAACACCTTAAATTTTTTTTTATAATGCAGTGATTTTTTATATTGGGCAGGACATAGTTTTAAAAACTGCTACCTCTCGTTTTAGCAAACACCTTCCACCACAATAAGTGTACGTATTTTGTTTTCAGACTGTGGGAATATTACACATATATTGCAAAGACTTAACATCAAACAGGTTATATCACATATGAACATACTCTCCGTTAATACCAAACTCTCGACAGGAGCTATACTTAATTCTTACCTTCAGCAGATTCTCAGCGACAGCGAACCAGTCGTCCGTGGCGAAAACAATTTTCCCGCCATTCTAGAACATACAAGTACACTGTAATAAACGCCGTTACTTTTCGTTGTCGTACAATTATTAGTGAGAATCGTAAACGGTAATTGGGAGCCAAGAGTGTGCAAGTTGTGTTGGCACTTTTGTAATTTCGTTAACTTCTTCCTTATTTAATTGGTATTTATTTCGCCACGTAATTTTTTTCTATTGAAACGTGCTCTAGTTATGCTTAATATTTTAGTTTAATGTTTAATTTCAAATGAAGCGATCGCGTGCACCCGATGACATAGACATGGCCATATAATACAATTTAACCAAAGGAGATTTTAGCTTGTTCACTATTCATCTGTTCAATACTCACCGTATAAAAAAAATAAAGTCTTTAAACGTGAGAAGAGAAAATTTTATAAATTTATTGTTTATCTGTCGTTGGCAAGATAAAACAATTAAAATAATTTCGTTGCAAGAAAATTTATGATGGTTTTTATTATTTTTTTTCCTCAATTATTATTATCCATATTAATATTTTTATAACCATAATGTTGTGCTGATGACAAAACAAAATTTTGAACAAAACCATTAAGTGTACTACACACACACACACACACACACACACACACAAACACATATGTATATATGCATAGACCCCTTTTGTAATAAGTAGAGCAGGAGCACGCCCATAATTGATACTTCCAGTAGTGTCAACTGTTGCACACACGAGTGTACCTTCCACTATGTGTCATCCTGTGCAGTAACGAGAGTATCTATGGGTGCTCAAGTTCGCGGCACGAAGGTGCTACATAACAAGAGGCATGGAGAATATCAGGGGCGTTGGAACATTTCTCAGTTAGGTTAGGAAGGGTCAAGGTCACGTAGAGAAATTGACGTCTCTGGTGTTGGAGAAAGCACCCCTGCCAAAATAAATAAATAATAATAATAACTGATCTGGTGTATATTCAAAATTGAACAAAGTTAATACGTTAGGTCAAAGCTCAAAATAATTGCCCGTGTCATCAGGGTGTTAAGAAGACTATTTTCTTGTCGCTCATCTACGAGAAGGACACACATTTCAAACGAAAGCACTCAGCTTTCGTTAGATACACAATTTCAGAGCACCCCAATATAGCTAAAACGACTTTTCAAAGCGCTGTTTCTCAATATATACATACAAAAATACTCAAGGCCGCTGCATTTAATCTTGACAAACACCTTCTACCTCTTAAAGACCGATAGGTACACGCAGAACGACGAGAACACTGCACGCCAGTTCGGATCCTTGCTCGTAGCGGTGACGGGGCACTTGATGCGCGTAGCAGTGTCACCCTTATCATTCCCCATCCCCTTTCTCCGTTTCAGACGCGGAAATAAATCTCCAGGTAGGCGGGTATCGAAATTGCGTGACGCAGCGCCTGGGTAGCAGGCAACCTTATTCACACTGTACCTATGTTTGTTGCATATCTTACAGGCGTCACAGAAGAAATACGCGTCTCGTGAAGATTTCTGTCAGTGTCTCGAGAAGGCCGCACTGGAGGAAGGTTATAGTGATCGCTGTTTCATACCGCACGCGTTTAGGGCTCCCGTCTTCCTGGAGCTCNGCACGCGTTTAGGGCTCCCGTATTCCTGGAGCTCTTTTACAGCGTTTGAGGCACGCTAAGGGCGACAATGCCACGCGCATCAAGTGCGCCTATCACCACTAAGCGCAAGACTTTCAACTGTGACCCTATAAAGGGCCTTCAGTAGTTTTGTACGCATCTGACGCGTATATTTTGAGACACAGCGTTTTGGAAAAGGCGTTTTNTATAAAGGGCCTTCAGTAGTTTTGTACGCATCTGACGCGTATATTTTGAGACACAGCGTTTTGGAAAAGGCGTTTTTAGCTATGTTGGGGAACTCCGAGATAGCGTTTCTAGTGTGCGTGATGTGTTGAAGGCACTCAATTTTATTGGACAGGAATCTGTACCAAAATCCAATGCATGCCTCTGTCGAAGTTACGCATATGTCCTGTTAGTATAGTTTGAGATATAGCTGCCTGGAAAAGTTCTTTTTTAGCTATGTTGAAGGACATGGAAATAATGTTTCCAATGTGCCNGTTTGAGATATAGCTGCCTGGAAAAGTTCTTTTTTAGCTATGTTGAAGGACATGGAAATAATGTTTCCAATGTGCGCAATATCTTGAATGTGCCATTCTATCTTGGTCTGGAATGTACTTTCTTTTCGTAGGTTAATAAATAGTGACACGTTTAATATTTTCGTCGACAAACGTATATTTCAAACACGCCGCAAAGCTTCTCAAACAGCAGTAAGGAGGGAGNGTTTGAGATATAGCTGCCTGGAAAAGTTCTTTTTTAGCTATGTTGAAGGACATGGAAATAATGTTTCCAATGTGCCCAATATCTTGGTCTGGAATGTACTTTCTTTTCGTAGGTTAATAAATAGTGAGCACGTTTAATATTTTCGTCGACAAACGTATATTTCAAACACGCCGCAAAGCTTCTCAAACAGCAGTAAGGAGGGAGTATTCCCGGCAACTTGGCTTCACGCATATTCCTCCATTCATTAATATCCTGAGCGATTATTTAAAAACCGAGCATATCAAATCACAAGGAACAACTTTACAGTTATTTCGAAATCCTAAATATGGTTCATTTCACATCTGTAAAGCTTGTAGGCCACTATGGAATATTCCTTGGACGCTTCCATGCAAGCCTGCATGGCCGCTTGTATGGATGTTTCTATGATAGATCTGAACGTCTGCTGATCGTTTTCATGGACGTTTCCGAAATTGGTCGAGTGCAATTTTCGATGGAAGGTTTCCTACAAGGGTGAAATTTTAGCTAATCAGAGAGAGAGAGAGAGAGAGAGAGAGAAAGAGAGAAAGAGAGAGAAAGAGAAAGCGAGAGAGAGAAAGAGAGAAATAGAGAAAAAGAGAAAGAGAAAGAGAAAGAGAGAAAGAGAGAGAATGGTAGATTCCTTTTTATTTATTTTGTTTTGAGAAAGAGCGTGANGAGTGCAATTTTCGATGGAAGGTTTCCTACAAGGGTGAAATTTTAGCTAATCAGAGAGAGAGAGAGAGAGAGAGAAAGAGAGAAAGATAGAGAAAGATAAAGAGAGAGAGAGAGAAATAAAGAGAGAGAAAGAGAAAGCGAGAGAGAGAAAGAGAGAAATAGAGAAAAAGAGAAAGNAGAGAGAGAGAGAGAAATAAAGAGAGAGAAAGAGAAAGCGAGAGAGAGAAAGAGAGAAATAGAGAAAAAGAGAAAGAGAAAGAGAGAAAGAGAGAGAATGGTAGATTCCTTTTTATTTATTTTGTTTTGAGAAAGAGCGTGANAAAGAGAAAGAGAAAGAGAGAAAGAGAGAGAATGGTAGATTCCTTTTTATTTATTTTGTTTTGAGAAAGAGCGTGAGACTATTAATCCCTTCGAATTTTATCCCGAGTATATTCGCTCACATATGACGTGTTGCAAAATAGGCAAAGTCATGGTGGGTGCTGTACAAGGTCAGAAGCTAGCAACAATACAGACAGAGTCTTTTTCTTGGTTAAGGTTACTGACTGCTGTTAGCACACCAAAATTTCATCATTGGTTGCTATCAATGAAATGGTCCAATATGAATTGTTATCATAAATTATTTTATTTAAGTTATAACAAGGAATTCGTCGCTACTTGTCAGGCCAGATATATCCTCTCTTGTAACTCCTGGAGCAAAACAATAAACCAGCAATTAAAGGGGCTAGGCACAAACAAATAGTAAATAACGAAACCACGAAAATATTTACAGATTCTGAAACAATATTATGTGCAAATTATGGTAAACTTAAGTATTTAATAAACACATAAGTTCCGGCAGTAGCAACAACACTATTAGACTCTGTGTTAAACGCATAATGCTGGAGTCGTGAGAGAAGATTGTTCCTAAACCACAGTTGCAGGAGTAAAATCATTTAAAAAATAATACATATTCTTTGCTTGTGTGGCAACAAGTATCGTTGTATAGGTTATTACAAAGAAGCCTCCATGACAGCTTGCATGCAGGCTCTCGTGGAAGCTTCTGCCCGAGCTTGTACGGGAAATGTTATCGCGGCATGCAGGCTTAACCGTAATCAAACGTTGCCTCATTATCTAATAATGAGTGTCCGAGCTCTAGAGGCGCGAGGGAGCTAAGATCGATCCGGCTGCGCTTATCGAATGCCTGTGGGTCGATTATGACCGCGACGCTAGGAAAANTATTCAATTTCATTTCCAAAGTAGTTTAAGGTTACAATAGAAACTGCTCATTGATTTCAACACGAAGACGTATGTATTGAAGCCGCCGTGTCGCACAGTTGTATGGAGAGTACTTAACCTGTTGTGAAACACGTCATTGCCACGCCCGCCGTAGCGAAGTGTCTATAAACGCTGCTCACCAACTAAAGGTGCGATGATACCGAGATATCAACTGTTATAGTCNTATTCAATTTCATTTCCAAAGTAGTTTAAGGTTACAATAGAAACTGCTCATTGATTTCAACACGAAGACGTATGTCTTGAAGCTGCCGTGTCGCACAGTTGTATGGAGTGTACTTAACCTGTTGTGAAACACGTCATTGCCACGCTCGCCGTAGCGAAGTGTCTATAAACGCTGCTCACCAACTAAAGGTGCGATGATACCGAGATATCAACTGTTATAGTCGAACTTTTTTTTTTAACGAATAGTTATTTTTCAGCATTTTAACAAACTAGTTCATTAATTTTTTTTTCTCGCCATGAACACAAATTATGAATATTTGTAAATATCTGAAATTTATATCCACGTAAGCCTACGCAATATTTTTTAAAACTATGTACTACGTACGGGCCGTTGGAGCTCCCTTCGTTTATTATTATTATTATAGTTCTTTTTTCACTCTACAAACGGCTTACAAGAACGGTTTGTGTTTGTGCTGGTTTTTCNTTATTATTATTATTATAGTTCTTTTTTCACTCTACAAACGGCTTACAAGAACGGTTTGTGTTTGTGCTGGTTTTTCTCTTCAACTTCATTTTAGTGGACGGCGCACGCCAACAAGGAAGTTATCAAGTGCTTTACGTAAACAATGAGTAAAAGATGTGTAAACAATGCGTAAACAATGCGTAAACAATGGGTAAACATTGTGCGTCCACTGACGTCGGCTGACAACTTATTGGCACGTGAAGTGCAGCAGATCAAGTAGAGAAATACCACAGCAGTTAAACGTAAGTGAAACATATGTCACGACNATTGGCACGTGAAGTGCAGCAGATCAAGTAGAGAAATACCACAGCAGTTAAACGTAAGTGAAACATATGTCACGACAACTAAATATAAACCGTCACGTTGTTTCTCAAGTTTAATGACAATGGTGAAGTCAAACTGAATTCGAATTTNACGACAACTAAATATAAACCGTCACGTTGTTTCTCAAGTTTAATGACAATGGTGAAGTCAAACTGAATTCGAATTTTTATTGGATCTCCAATGGCTACAATAACTGCGAGAAAAGTTACCAAGAAACGAAGAACATGTCTATTTATTTTATGTTTGCTTACTGCAGCGAGTGTTTCACTTGTGGTTTCGCCGTTTCCGTATTTTCTAATTGTGCTGTCCTCGTTTTGTTCTGTGTCGCTCGTTATCTAACTGTATCGTAGTATGTTGTTCTACATATGTGCTTGCATGTATTGTTACATTTTTATTGCAATTGTGTTTCTCATCCATTTATTATGTTCTTCGTTTTTCGGTTACTTTCTTCGTAGTCATTGCAGGCGGTGGAGATACAATAAAAATTCGAATTCATAAACCATCATGTAGATACTGTCACTGACTAGCCACACAGAGATCGGCCGAGAGCTTCGCCTATTCAGGATGGGATAAATAGACATGGACAAATAGACTAATCAAAAACGTTTTGCACCACCGGAATTTCTGAGTTAATATGCTGATCNGGATAAATAGACATGGACAAATAGACTAATCAAAAACGTTTTGCACCACCGGAATTTCTGAGTTAATATGCTGATTATAGCCCAAGATAAAATATGAGATGAAATTATGTACAGAACACCACGCCAGACTTGACAAACATCTTTTTGTAATGCACCGACTGTCCAAGCGATCATTCTTCATGTGCAGCTAATTATAAGAAGTGAAACTTTTTTTTAGTAAACACTACAAAGAGGAGATTGCTGTGATTCAGTAATGGCAGACAGGCCTAACGAACTGCAGCGACGGGCAGGCCAGGCGAATAACCCAAAACACATTGCAACGATAATCTCTAAATAGTATAAAAGAGAAAGTCGCTTATCCGCGTCTGTCTGTGTATTCGCTTAGTACTTCTAAACTACTTGATGGATATTGATGCGGTTTTTAACATAATTTAGAGAATTTCTTTAGAAATGTTTTGGTGTATAATACATTTATATTTAATGTAAGGATANGAATTTCTGAGTTAATATGCTGATCATAGCCCAAGATAAAATATGAGATGAAATTCTCACTGCATGTACAGAACACCACGCCAGACTTGACAAACATCTTTTTGTAATGCACCGACTGTCCAAGCGAACATTCTTCATGTGCAGCTAATTATAAGAAGTGAAACTTTTTTTTAGTAAACACTGCAAAGAGGAGATTGCTGTGATTCAGTAATGGCAGACAGGCCTAACGAACTGCAGCGACGGGCAGGCCAGGCGAATAATCCAAAACACATTGCAACGATAATCTCTAAATAGTATAAAAGAGAAAGTCGCTTATCCGCGTCTGTCTGTGTATTCGCTTAGTACTTCTAAACTACTTGATGGATATTGATGCGGTTTTCAACATAATTTAGAGAATTTCTTTAGAAATGTTTTGGTGTATAATACATTTATATTTAATGTAAGGATAGTAGAGAAATGCCGAACCGTTTGTAATAAAGTCGTAAAAAACCGCTTTTAGGGCGCTTACATGGCTTGCGCTGACTAAACCATAAGATATACGTCAAATTAATGTACTACAGAATTGTAGCTCTCAAAAAGGTCTACAGAAAAGTCCGCAACAGCATATGTTTATATTTTAAGGGTGGCCCACAGTAACCATTTTTGCCTTTCAAAGCATCTCTGTAAAAACTTGATTGTTACCGGGCGAAGCCGGGTCGGTTTCCTGGTAGTTTGTGAAACGTATCAGCGAAGCGGTAGTGGATCTCCCCTCCCGGCGGCTCGGTATATAGGACAATTACGCCTCCAGAAACTATGCAATACTTGGCAACACTTTGTGCGGGGTCTGTCTGTCTGTCTGAGGACCCACGCCGAGATGAAGCCCTCAAGATGCAGCTCGGCGTGCATCTCGTCGCATTCCAACTCTACACTCGGCCTCCGGAAATAGAAAACGGAGGCTGCCATTCGCACGTGGGACATTTCTTAAATGCTGTTCGTCTGCAGATGCAGATCAAACACGTTGAGAACACATGGCAGCTGCACTAATGGAGCTCTGCGCTGTGTTAACAAGATTCCTCCACACGCAGAAACTGCTTGCTTTAGCTCCGTGAAGGACTGCGAACGGCTTGCTCTCGTCACAAGACAGCACGTTCTAGGACACCAACAACACATGCAGTAGTTATCGGTCTGCAGGGACTGACAAAATAATATCATTCCAGTTCAAGTTCAAGTCCGGCCTGAAACTGATATTCGTTTTTCCAATTCTATATTCCATTCCAGGTGAATGGAAATCATCATTGAACTATTTCTCGAACTGTTATTCTTTACTGACCCATTTAATTCCAGTCCGGTATTTTCAGCCCGACGAATTAAGTTCTCAAGTCCACGAATTGCCTTAAACTGAAAGTAAATGTGCGATTTTATTTCCAGTTCATTGAAGAGGAAATAAGAAGAACTGTATCTCGAACTATATCTCGTGCACCCCTATTTCATTCTAGTCCGACATTTTTTAATTCGAAGTGGAAAATTCCAATATCTGTTCACTACCTGCTTTGAACCGAACTCAAAAGTCAGATGTAATTTCTAGTTCATTGGAGCGTAAATATGAAAGAACTCTATCCCGAACTATATATCGTGCATTCTTATGTCATTATAATCCGCCATTGTTAATTCGAAGTGGAAAATTCCAATACATGTTTACTACCTGCCTTGAACTGAAATAGTGTTTTGTCATCTCCAGTTTAGTAAAGACGAAACACCAAATTACTGTACCTCGAACTGTATTTCGTATTTATTTAATTTCTTCCATTCATACATTTTTAATCAGAGTATCAAAAGGGCAGCTAATATTCACAGAATCTTAAAAACATACAAAAAGTTCTGGTGCATGATTTAGGAGTTTTATCTTAGAGCTAATTGACCAGGGTTCATGTTCGCTCAGTTGCTCTCTACAACGGCCGTGGGGGCCGCGGTGGCTGAGCGGTTAGACTGCACGCCTCCCACCTAGGCAAACCGGGTTCAATCCCCGGTTGGGTCACTTCCGATTTTCGCGTGTGGGAATCGCGCCGGACGATGCCACTGTTCGGCGATTTTTCTCGGAGATCTCCAGTTTCCCCCACCCTTGCATTCTGGCGCTGCTCCATTCTCACCCTATTTCACCCTCGTTGGCTCTCAAGACCTCGATGTTAAGAGCACCCCAAATCTCTCAACTCAACTACAACTGCCGTTTAGAATATTATTGACCTTGAAATGTCGCCGTGGTCGTGACCCACAGATTATTTCCTCAAGCCGGCGAACATATTTGTTTTATAGGCACAGGTTTTACAAAATCGGAAAACTGTGTTTATTAGACGATTTATATATTCCTGTTTAATCGACAGCGTACTTACGTGTAGAATAAACATGATGTAGACATGCTATATCTGCTTATTAAATATACATACAGTATTTATATAATATATTTATCATTGAAAGTATTGATGGAACTTATCTGTTTGCATTTACAAGTACGCTTAGTGTAAAACAAATGCGATGTTAACATTATGCTAAACATGCCTATTGAATTATAATTAGGATTTATATTTTGGTTTTGAATACAGAAGCGACAGACAGACTAAATCCCCTGATACATTATGTCGCCTAGAGCTGCATAATGCACTTCAAACGTGTTGTATGGTGTGACTAGTTGGCTGCAGAACGATAAAGGGTGTCGCAAAGAAAAAAAGTACTGGGGATACAAGACAAATCACTGTTTCATTGTGTCGTAAAAACAAATAATGTCATGAAATTGCAAACACTGTTTTACAAAGTCAGATAATCTAGTGATTTAAAGAATCGACAGCTTTAATAAACAGACCAAGATTAGGCCGTTCACAAAAATTGACCGACAGGGAAACACAGCAAGTGGTGAAAATGATCAAGAAAGATGCAAAAGTTAAGTCCTCTGTATTATCTGCGAATGTGCAAGAATAATTTGGAAAACAAGTCACACCAAGAACAATAAAGACGACTTCTCAATTTTGCAGGGACAGAGCCAGGGTACAGAGCCAGGGTACAGAGTCAGGGTGCAGTGACAGGGTACAGTGCCAGGGTACAGTGCCAGGTACAGAGCCAGGGTACAGTGCCAGGGTACAGAGCCAGGGTATAATGCCAGGGTGCAGTGCCAGGGTACAGTACCAGGGTACAGAGCCAGGGTATAATGCCAGGTACAGAGCAAGGGTACAGTGCCAGGGTACAGAGCCAGGGTATAATGCCAGGGTGCAGTGCCAGGGTACAGTACCAGGGTACACAGCCAGGGTACATTGCCAGGGTACAGTGCAAGGGTACAGTGCCAGGGTACCGAGAATGAAGCCCGACACAAGCTAGACGAGTCGAGAGAAGAGATTATGTACGGAAGTATCAGAACTTCTGGGACAATGTTTTTGTTCTCGAATGAGAGTAAGTCTAACATTTTTCATAATGATGGCCACATTTAGATATACAGTAAAGGAATCACAAGACCGAACTTGACATCTAGGATATGCAAACTGCTGTTAAGCATGGTGGCGATGGAGTTATAATCTGAGATTGTTGTATCGCTACGTCCGATGCAAGGGAACTAGTTTTCATTGAGGGAAATAAGCGATATGGTTATATGGACATACTTAAAAAAGAAGAGCACTTGGAAACAGGGTTTAGGAACCGAGTACTATGGCAGAATATCAAACGTTATACTTATGACGGTAACATATCCGCATGTTTGTATGATTTACCCCAATAATATCTGTGAAGTGCGATTATAATTGTTTGTTCCTAGAGCGTACAAAATATTCCCCCATACACATTAGCCTTGCAGTGGCGAAAAACGGAAACTGAAATTGAACAGGAAGACGTGGCCTTGATCACATATTTTTACCAAGCCTTGACTTGGGGCCCAGTGCTATTGAAGCGTCTAGGCGGCAACACTAATGCAGCCCCAGAGGACATCAGTATGACTTCTCCGCCAGTCAAATGCGCCGGCCGCCGCAGCAGACCCACCTGTGACGCGCTAGCAGTGCGACGTTGCCACGCAGACTGCTGGTCAGATGGGGGAGGGGCTAGAACCTTGGCAATCATCCTCTGCTCTTGTTGCTCTAGTACCCAAGTGTCGCGTATCGTAAGAATGTCTCCAGCATAGAATTATTTTCATCTCACATTAGAGTGCAAAAAAAAAAAAAAATTAAAGTAAAGAATGTAAGACCTTGTAAAATAAATGAAGTGCGATAATAATATTAATAACTTTTGCTGCGAGTAATTATGGTCTCCATTTAATCCTGCGCATTAAAATTGAACAGCCATTATCACACATTGCAGGAACAACAGAAACTCATCAAATAATATACACATATAAACATGGTAACTATCTTTTGTGATGTGAGTAAATTCAGTGTAGTATATTTTAATTTCATGTAAAAGCTAACTTCTGAGGTTACATTATTACATGGCATTGTGACAGTAAAATAGTGAAATTGTGACACAAAGAAACTAAAATTTGTTTACAATCAGTCAGATAAAATATACTTATGAGCAAAAAGTGAAGCACGTAAATAAAAATTGATAATAGTATTATGTCGGAGAAACAGAGATCTACCTGACAAACTACACCGAGCTATCGACTATATCCCCCACAGTTCTCGTATGCGCTGTGTCCGTGTGTGTTCCAGAGTGAGATGTAATACTGTGCGATACTGGCTGGTGCACTAACCACTAAACCACCAAACCTCCTTCATGAACAACCACAAAGAAAGCAGTTAATAATCAATATTTAAATTTTGAAAATTATCTTGAATAAAGTGAACTATTTAGTTTTCTGAATCCTTGTATACCTGCAAATGATTTATCATGTGCACAACAAAAATACCTATGCAAATTAGCATTGTAAACACTTTTCGTTTCCGACCAAAAACATTGTAAAATGAAACTTTAAATTTATGACGAAAAATCGCAATGCTTTGATAGAAAAGGAAAATAATTAGAGCAACCTAATTTCAATTGCAATTTTACTATAAATGCATATACTTTGTCAATATATCTACGGCGAACTTTAATAGCCAGAAGTAAGCACAACAAACTATTCTGCACTTTCATGTTAACAGAACTAGTAGCCAAAAGTAATGATAACTGATATTTTTATATACCACGACATAGCACATGTAAGACCGCGGGCTCCATTTAACATCTGACACAAGCGTGATGTAAAACTGCTTAGTATTTTGTGATTTCAAGCAGTACCACAAACTGTCAAAATAATACATATTTGTCGCCATTAAAATGCTCACTATTTTTAGTATCGTAAATCAAGTTTTTTGAGATGAACGTAGTTGAAATAAACGTGATTATTGAGTAACCGACAATTAAAAATTCGTGCCGGTGACATACCGCGAAACACATTCACAAAAGTTACTGCTTATAAACTCCCTATAAATGTATATATATATATATAGTTCCAAAGTGATACCTGCTTACTATATGTATAGGATAAATGCTAACTATTCACCCATAGCTAAACTTACAGTTTTATTCAGCTCTACTGATTCTTTACATCTGTTATTGCTGTTTGTGCTGTTTGAAAATAAATAAATTTCTCTAACCCTAGTCATGGGGGGATCTTACAATTTGCAATTTCCGGCAATATACTGCACATTCCTAGTAAAATGTACGCGTTAGGGGATGTTATATTTCATCCAACAATTTATTGTCACATTCTATACCTCCCACAAAGAAGTCTGGATTCAAGTATAAGATAAAATCGTATAATTTCTTGTCTGCAGTTCAAAGCTAACCCGGATCTGAAAGTCGGCCNAGTTCAAAGCTAACCCGGATCTAAAAGTCGGCCTAACAGTAGTTTTTCCTGCTCAATCTCAGTTTTAGTTTTTCGCAACTGCAAGGCAAATGTTATCACAATGTTATCACCCCGTTCACTGGCGACAAATTAGAAAATTTCTTCACCGATGTATCCATAATACGATTTCTTGAAGAATATATTTTGTTCCAAATGCCTATCTTTAAAATCAACGCTCTGAGGCGAAATTTTCTTGACATGGGATTCCATATTTAAATTTCGTAGCTGGCAGGCGGTAGGCAGTGCCCTAAAGTGTAAGGTTGGATATAACGAGTTGTTTATCACTGAACCAGACATTCACAGTACAATATCATGTACCAAAGTAGCTGGAATTGACGTTAAAAGCAATAAGAATGATGCATAACGTTATAACAACAAACTTGAAAACATAATATGTTGGAATTTATACAAATATAAATATATATGATATTTATATATATGACTATATCAACGAGAAATTTTCCCCCTTTCTACATTTTCACCAATTTGAACACTGGATGCCGCCCCACTAACCCAGTGAGGTGCGCATCGCCTACGTTATAGTCGCTTATCTCAAATATCACAGCTATGGTATTAGGGAGAACATTTTTATTAAGATTACAACAATGCTTCTAATGAAATAAAATTAGAAATATCGAACCAGAGCTTTTAAAAATAATAAATACCAGGGATACCAGAAGAAAGGGATATTTTAGAGTCTCCAGTGTGTGGTTTCAGATGTATGGTCCATTCACGGTTACATCCAACTTTTCTGAAGCTCTGCTGAAATTATGCTTCCAGGATATTCCTCCGCCTCATGCAAACAAAGCTTAACCGAGTCTAGAAAATTACATCAAAGGGAAAGTGCACCGCATTCGTGCGCACTCAGAGTAATAAAATTTTTCATATGAACTTAGGTATAACCAACGCCCTTATTTTCTCCCGGTTTTTATTAATATTAAATAAAAATTAAATACTATAACTTATACTGTATAGCATATAAGTAAAAGTCCAATTTGGTGCAAAATTAGGTATATTTATGTTAACACAATTATGAAACGCTTGCATATACGACATATAGAGTTATACATTTTTTGTATACACAACATATACATTTATAAATAGCTTGTATACACGGCATATACAATTATAAATAGCTTGTATACACGGCACATGCAGTTATAATAACTTGTATACACGATATATACAATTATAAATAGCTTGTATACACAACATATACATTTATAAATAGCTTGTATACACGACATATACAATTATAAATAGCTTCTATGCACGACATATACAATTATAAATAGCTTGTATACACGACATATACAATTATAAATAGCTTGTATACACGACATATACAATTATAAATAGCTCGTATACACAGCATATACAATTATAAACAGCTTGTATACACGACATATGCAGTTATAATAGCCTGTATACACGGCATATACAATTATAAACAGCTTGTATACACAACATATGCAGTTATAAATAGCTTGTATACACGATATATGCAGTTATAAATAGCTTGTATACACGGCATATACAATTATAAACAGCTTGTATACACGACATATGCAGTTATAATAGCCTGTATACACGGCATATACAATTATAAACAGCTTGTATACACGACATATGCAGTTATAATAGCTTGTATACACGACATATGCAGTTATAATATCTTGTATACACGACATATACAGTTATAAATTGCTTGTATACACGACATATACATTTATAAATAGCTCGTATACACGGCATATACAATTATAAATAGCTTGTATACACGACATATACATTTATAAATTGCTCGTATACACGGCATATACAATTATAAACAGCTTGTATACACGACATATGCAGTTATAATAGCTTGTATACACGACATATGCAGTTATAATATCTTGTATACACGACATATACAGTTATAAATAGCTTGTATACACGACATATACATTTATAAATAGCTCGTATACACGGCATATACAATTATAAACAGCTTGTATACACGACATATGCAGTTATAATAGCTTGTATACACGACATATGCAGTTATAATATCTTGTATACACGACATATACAGTTATAAATTGCTTGTATACACGACATATACATTTATAAATAGCTCGTATACACGGCATATACAATTATAAACAGCTTGTATACACGACATATACAATTATAAATTGCTCGTATACACGGCATATACAATTATAAACAGCTTGTATACACGACATATGCAGTTATAATAGCTTGTATACACGACATATGCAGTTATAATATCTTGTATACACGACATATACATTTATAAATTGCTTGTATACACGGCATATACAATTATAAATAGCTTGTATACACGACATATACATTTATAAATTGCTCGTATACACGGCATATACAATTATAAACAGCTTGTATACACGACATATACAATTATAAATTGCTCGTATACACGGCATATACAATTATAAACAGCTTGTATACACGACATATGCAGTTATAATAGCTTGTATACACGACATATGCAGTTATAATATCTTGTATACACGACATATACATTTATAAATTGCTTGTATACACGGCATATACAATTATAAAGAGCTTGTATACACGACATATACAATTATAAATTGCTCGTATACACGGCATATACAATTATAAACAGCTTGTATACACGACATATGCAGTTATAATAGCTTGTATACACGACATATGCAGTTATAATATCTTGTATACACGACATATACAGTTATAAATTGCTTGTATACACGACATATACATTTATAAATAGCTTGTATACACGGCATATACAATTATAAACAGCTTGTATACACGACATATTCAGGATACAACCAAGCACGTCATGCATGGAGTGATTTTCCAAAGGTTTGGTTCAAAAAGTGTGAAGAAACCGCGAATAGACTATAGCGACGAACCTTGTCAAGGTATGCACTATACTTGTGTTTCACATTCTGCTTACGAGCAGTGAACAACGTGCTGCGTGCTGGATTATATTAACACTAACCACTCATCACAAAGAGGTGTAGAACATTTCACAAAGCACATCAGCCGCACGGAAAACTCTCCTAGCACTGAAGCCTTGCTGAGTACAGCACCGCTCATAAACTTCATTCATTTGTAACGTGTCCAAGATCCTGGAAAGAGTAAAATGCGTTGTGGCATTCCCAACTTTGTTTCAGCCTGATCTACGGAANTTTGTAACGTGTCCAAGATCCTGGAAAGAGTAAAATGCGTTGTGGCATTCCCAACTTTGTTTCAGCCTGATCTACGGAAAATTTTCCATATGATGCAGGGCTTAAACAATACTTCCATTGCAATTAAGGAAGTTCACGAAAAAAGTATGTGCCATTAAAATGGCATCCATTTACACACCCTCGCAAATATATGTGCCAATTTTTATGCTATTGCAATCCTCTTCATCCTTAAATTAAACTTGTGAAATAATTCCAGTTATACCTCTATTGTAGGTACTGAAAATAAACCCTCCCTAGAAAAAAAANTAAATTAAACTTGTGAAATAATTCCAGTTATACCTCTATTGTAGGTACTGAAAATAAACCCTCCCTAGAAAAAAAATATCCCCGGATACACTGTTGATAAATCAAATCATGAACAAATAGAATATACACTTATGAACATGCCACNAAAAAAAATATCCCCGGATACACTGTTGATAAATCAAATCATGAACAAATAGAATATACACTTATGAACATGCCACAAACTTAGGAAAATGTGCGTAGGGTCATTATAAAGCACCAATGACATTACTTCAGGATCCAGTGTGCATAGAAAAAAATATTTCAATGGAATTGCAAGAAAATTTACTATTTTGATTATGGTGGTTAAATACAACTGAAAATTACACTTGTTAACTCATATTCGCAATTGTACATCGTACGGATGCATTAACAATCGAGCTGATCTAAATTACAGCAGCAGCACTAGTGATGCTGAATAATAGCTGCACAGATCTTCATTGTAGAAAATGGTAGGCTCGACGCTGGAAGTGAAATATCCCTGCACCCCCGCGTAGTAAATAGACTCACCCTCTCCGCACTCAGTTCGTTGAGGTCTGTGAACTCGTCCATGCTGCTGGCGTGCGAAATGCGAAACTACTTCTGTTCAGCAGTGTCTGCGGAGGCACGGGTCGCTTGTGTCGGAAATAAAGTACGTTTGAACGTTCAAAGGTCGTTCGTTACGTCACGAGCTGAACTGCCGCGTTCTTATCACCGTAACAGCGCAGACAAGGGCAAGTACACACAGCGTGTTCGCCAGACGCGCGGACAAACACCACGCCTCAGTTCGTTACTCCGCGCTGATAAGTGCAGAATAAGCCTCGTGTTTACATTAGTCTGGCTGCCGTGTTCGTCGTTGATTGACTAGTAACTCAACACTTTCCACCTCAAAATTTAAAACAAAATAATTCCTGCTCATAACTGCAAACGCTCAACAATGTTGGAGTATATAATCCATTCGCGTCTACTTCCAACTTTTCTGAAGCCCTGCTGAAGTTCTACTTCCAGGATATTCCTCCGCCTCGTGCAAACAAAGATTAACAAAGTATAGAAAATTACACCAAAGGACAATGCACCACATTCGTGCGTACTCACTTTAATAACATCTTGCGTAAGAACTATCTCCTACTAGGCATTTCCAACACNAATGCACCACATTCGTGCGTACTCACTTTAATAACATCTTGCGTAAGAACTATCTCCTACTAGGCATTTCCAACACCCCTTTTATCTCCTTGTTTTTATTCGTATTAATTATGGATCAAATATTTTAATCTATATATGAAATTTGTGTGAATGTTCAATTCAACAAAAACTAACATGTTTTCATGTTGACACAAGTGTAAAATGTTCGCGATACGTGACACATTTAGGAAAAAGCCAAGCATGTCATGCGTGGGGTGATTTTCCAAAGATTTGATTCAAAAAGTGTGAAGATATCGTGAATAGACTACAACTATTAATGTGCGCTGCCAATTAAGAAAGTAAGTTTTACGTTTTAACGTCGTTTAAGAGAGTATTGTTATAAACTGCCTACAGTAAAATGAGTTTCCTTTCATCATTAATACTACAGTAAGTTCTGTCCTCACGTGAACACGTTTATGTTGGTAACACTTTCACAGTATTGCATATTTTTACAAGTTGTTAGATTCACAGAAATGCTAACTGAACATGTAGCAGAATGTTGTACAATGAACAAGATGTAGAAACTAAGAAAGAAATGCCAGCAGAAATGATTAATTATCTCAGAATTATCTATAAAGGCACTCGAATTTCAGGTTGAAAATATAACCATTCGGATAATGTTTGACCAAACGTTGTTTTTAATCTCTAAGTTCGTTTTACAGGTGACAGTTTATTATAGGTCATTGGGTCTCTGGGAATTTTCCGTATTTACGACCGGCAGAGTTGCTCAAGATTTTCCCCTGTATTCTTGATTACACATAGCGACGAAGCGGGACATTTTTCTACATGTATAGTTTGTCTTTTTCCACCCTTTATTTTGGGGCACGAATCTAACTTCAGAGTTCGGTTATGAGTTATGCAATTTTTTTTTTTAAACTTACTCCAGGTTTAAAATATATTAACAATTATTTATCTAACCACCAAATAATATCGCGGCACCTGTTCGACTCTTTTTCCTTACGTTGATTCTGGTCGTTCAAGGGATCTGCCTCGTTCTGTTGATGGAGTTCTTCAATTTTGTTCTCGATCTGACGCCAGTCTACTTGCTGTGGAGGTGATTACGATATCCTCACGTTCCAGGATGACGTGATCACCTCCAGAGCAACTAAATTGGCGTCAGGTCGAGAACAAAATTCAAGAACTCACATCAACATAACGAGTCAGATCCCTTGAACGACATAAACTTGCATGTACGAATATTAGCTCAAAACTAAAACGTTTGTTTGCGCATCACCATCATCAGCAACTGAAACGGCAGACTGCACAGATTATACAGGAATTATTACCCATGATGACTCCGTACCAGCCTTCGCTTTTATACTTTAAGATGATGAATAAAACCGCAGCACCACTGAAGATTCAAACCCGAACTCCCCAACATATCAGCGACTTCATTCTTCTCCCACTGGAAAGGATCTCGCGTGCAAACACAAGACCTCTCACTCAGGCAACTTGGGAACCAACACGTCCAGTGATAATCATCCTCGCAGCTCACAACTCCATGCACATTGCTGCTTCAATTACACACAAACTTGTTATTATTTCGTAACTTACCTTATTTATTTGGTCATATTTAAAATAAGCAGAGGTTCGAGTCCAACCGACAATAGCGTGACATTTTCCCAAGCAGTTTTCCATTCCTCGTTGCAGGAAAACGTTACAGAAGTTTGTTGGTGTGTTTCTAACGTAATTGTTAAGCATAATAACATTCGTGGTCGGCTTGAAGCAATGCAGTTTTTAAGTACTTGTAAGCCGTAAACCCAAATCTCTTTTTGAAAACGAACAATTGATTGCAAACCGCAGACTGGGTACAGATATGGCACCGCAGTAACTGTCCTCTTTCCAAAGCCACGTCTTGAAGCTGACTATTGCTCCGCCATTGCTGGAAGTCCTGTGTTCTCCTGCTAGGGTCCTGTCGCTGTTCAAGAGCCACTGAAAACGCACAAGAAAATAAAAAATAAAAATAAAAACAGCTAAATGTATACTTAAAACTTTAAAAAGTACACTTGTAATTACAACAGCAAACCTTAGAATCGATATATTTATATTTATGGGTACATTTTACAGCACATTGATGTAAAATTTGTAAAAAATAACGCTGAACTTTAAAAAAAAATACAGTACACTTCAGGTATATCATGAACATCAAAATAAATAAGCAATTTTGTACGTTTTATAAAAAACTCTGTTGTAAAAATNACACTTCAGGTATATCATGAACATCAAAATAAATAAGCAATTTTGTACGTTTTATAAAAAACTCTGTTGTAAAAAATACAATGGTTTACTTGTAGAGTTATAAGACAAATTTTTTGCAATTAATTTCCAAAAAATTGTTTATACAACTCACACATTTTTGTTTTCATTGAGTATTTTCGTTAAAATATGTGCATGTGGCCACTGCGATATTTCTGTAGTGTGCATTTCAAAGGTGTTCTTGTAAAACCGCAAACTAGCTTTTCATGAATTTAACTCATTGTTTTCTTTTAATAGCGCTTATAAGAATGTGAACTAATGGAAAATTTGTATAGGCTGTTCAAGGTTAGCACAACACTTTTAAAATCAACATTTGAAAAATGTCACTGCTCCTACCTGCATATATTTTAACGGGCACACTGAGTGACATTAGCCCAGTAAAGTTGGTAACGACGGAGGGAAAGTAGTTCCACGTCATAACGTTGAATTAAAAGTGTTAGGTAAGCATTTGTGAATAATGAAATAGTTTATATTGGTATGTGTTTTGTTATCGTGCATACAAGTGTAGTAATAAGCAAATTTGTAAAGTATGTGCTTTTCTAATAATTTCAGTTTCTCTTGACCGACTCATGGTTCAAGTGATCAGTCCCATGGCAATGTTTGTTTGACACAGGGTGGAAGAATACACGACGTGCATGCAATCAGAACTCGAGCAGGCTTTCAGAAGTCGCGAGTTTCCCAGGGACCGGCTATGTGTGCGTTCCTTCAGCCGTTGGCGTCCAGACACGTGGCTTTGACGCTCGATGCTGCGCAAATCATTGCGACGGCCGCCTCTCGCAATCGCCGTCGATTGCAATATTGACGCAGCCTTCGCCACGTGCCGCTTGTGTTCTCCACGCTGCCGGTCGAGTCGGAGTGCTATTCTCGAGCGTTCGCCGAGAACAATCGATATCGATATCGATTGTTCGCGCAGCTGGAGGCGCTACTCGCTACAACGCACAAGGATCAAGTTATGTCGTTATTCGTCTTGTTGATTCCAAATGGAGTTAATCTCTTGGATGTAAAACACGTCTCTGTATACAATCATTAGGACATTGCCCCATAAATACAATAATTACATGGCGCGGGTTAACGGTACAGACGTCATTGTAATGTATTGTAAAGGTTACACCATAAACATTGTAACGAACACAGCCACACGAATTTTAAATACATGTAACTCATTTGCTACACAATATACTTTTTCCTTTTACTTCCATCAAAGGAATATATTTCGGTTGAAGTGTAGAAGGGATATATTAGAAAATCGACCTTANGGTTTTGATATTATAGACCTTCAAATTTGGGGTTTATATTCATCCTGTATATGCAGGTAAGGATAGTGACATTTTCCAAAGGTTGATTTCAAAAGTGCTTAGTTAACCGTGAAAAGCTTATACAATTTGCTCCATGTTTCACTCCTCAACAAATTGTCCTGAGTACACCTGTTCACACGACATGTGGCAGAATGTGTGAAGTCATGATCAGTGTTGTACAAGTCCAGAAACTAGCAGCAATACGGACATCGCCTCCTTGAGCAATGCTGTCGGTTGCTGCTGACACACAAACTGTTTTGTAACTGGTTGCTTTTTGTTCAATGGATACAGTGAAACTGTTTCCATAGTCTTCAAAGTGTCAGTTGTTACACAAAATTCGTAAATACTTTCCATAAAAAAAAAAAATTTCTTTTGCAATATCTGAAACGAAAAATTAATAATGTGAACGTCAGTGTGTTAAAAAACTTTCGGTGGTGCTCGACTGTAAGAACTTGTCTGTTGGCTGTTATTTTTATTAAATTATCTCTTCAAGAAAATGATGTTTGAAGTTCGTAGCAGTTATTTCATTTTCACAAGTGTTACATAAAAACTGAGTTGGATAAAAGGCAAGGCATGGGCTTCGAGAACCTGTACGTGATTCGATCTTTGATTTCACATCTTGTTTCTCCAGAGATAAGCTCCTCTAGTACACTGAACTTCTACAAACCCTGTGAATTTTCAGTAACTTCTAATATCGGTTACGTTTTTTCCTACTCATCATAAAATGTTTTACAACTAACTGCACGTAAAGCCGCGCACTTTAAAGTTTATAATTAGATTTTTTTGATTAAAGCGTTTAATAATAACGTGAGTTATTTTAATTTCATAGGCGTTTTCAAATATTAACATTATTTCAAAACATGCATACGCTCGTAACATTTGCGGGGTCTACGTAAGCTGTGCAACCTATTGTAAGACAACAGTTTATCAGATAAAAAAAAAAAAAGAAGAACAGAAAGCGAAATAAATTATTTGAGTATTCACGGATGTTTACCCAACACTTGCAATTCAACGGTAAGACATGAACAACTTTCCCTCGGCAGTTACCAACCTAACTGGGCTCATGTCGGTCCGTGTGGCCTCAGCAAGGTGATACAATGTTTTGGAAATTAAGTTGGCTTTAAAGTTTTTTTTTTCGATTTTGCTCTCTTTCTATAGTAAATGTAGGTTATTGGTAGGATAAGGTACATACCTAAAGGACTATAATGCCATTTTCGGAAAGGTTTTTCTTTAAAGGTTAAATTGGCAAAAAATAAAAATAAAGCAATATGGCACCTGAGATTGAGCCAGCTAGACTTGGTTAAACGAAGTTACACACACATCACAAAGTTCTCGTGGCATATGCGATACATAAACACCAACAAGTAAATGATATCATCCACGCCTGGAAATTACTCAAGAGCTCAACTGTTCGTGTAGAGAATAATTAAATGTAATATATATCTTCTCAAGGCTTAGGGAAATTGAGGTTTTTTTTTTTTTTTTTTAGCTTTGGGAGCTAAGTTGGGAAGAAAAAAGCCGTGGAGGCAAACAGGCCAATCAGATCCTTCAATGACGGTTGTTATACCGTCCACCTGGCGAGTTGTCCTGTGCCAAGGAGGTTCACATCGCGCGGTGAGATTTCTACCCGCAGTGCACTTGTGAACGAGGTTGCCGTACATGGAGAAAGAAATGCTTTTGTAGGAAGTTAACCGACTGTAAGGCTGGACCAGTGGCGGATTTACGCATTTGCCGCCAGTAGGCTATTCAAATTTTGCCGCCCCTACCGACCTCTACAATTAGATACCCTAGTTCACAATCATATTATTTACAATTTTTTTGTCAATGAAATTGTAACTTTATGATTTGTGCACTATCGTCCTAATTACATCACCTTTTCCCCATAATTAGTATGATTGTGAACTAGGGGATCGATGTGTCAGTTTCTAGATTATTTTTACAACCCAACGATTTAGTTAAGATTGCACAAGAAATAGTTTTTGGGTATATTTCTGAGCTAATGAAAGCTCAATCATGTACTACTAATAAGGCTCGGTAAGGTATGCCTCAATACTACTTACACAATAATGTACATTCGGTAAACGTAACTAAATAATTTTATTGCACTTACTTGCAGTTTAAAAACAATATATTATATTATCTGGTAACAATCCGGCTGATGATGTCGATGAAATTCAATTAATTAAGTTATGAAAGTTTTACAATACCTTTTTGCGCTATTTTCTATTGGCAAAATCATTAATTATAACGTTGTATGAAATCTTGTTCATTAGTTCTGACTATGCACAAAAGAGCTAAGGCGTTTAGCTTTTCTTGGTTTAAAGTAGATCTTAGATAATTTTTCTCCCGTTTTAAGCAAGAAAAGCTTCTCGCACCCGAACAATTTGTCGCTGGTGTACATAAAGCCATGCGAACTGCTATATCCAAGTTTGGATAAACGTTTTGCAAATTCTGTTTTCGCAGGAACGAAGATAGACTTTTCAATGATCCAGAATCTGGTTTTACCAAAATTCTTTCAGAAGAAAGGTGGCATTGAAAATGTATGCATTCTTGAACTAAGTCAGTCTCTAAATCATTAGGATACATTTCTTCCAAGAAAAGGGCTTTTTCCGTAAGGGTTGATGATGACAATTCACTCATTTTGGTCAGAAATGAAAACTTTTCATTGAACCTGTTGTAGGCCTCCTGCCGTTTTTCTAATTCGGATACGAGTCTATCAATGAGGACGAGAAATGTGTTAACCCTGAAAGTATCACTCGCAGTCATTCTCATTTCTTCATCGGGTGTTTCATCATAATTTTTTTTCCTTTTCGGTTGTCTTTTTCCCATGTCTTTTGTATACTGCTTCGACACGCTTAATTCCATCGCCTTTTGTTCGAAATACTTAAAATTTTCTCGTTCAGCTACGAAAAACTTGCAAAGAGATTCGTAAAGATCGGCAACAGTGATCAAATCTACGGTAGAAGCCTGAATTTGAACATTCACTTTGTTTATTCTTTCCAAAAAAACATTCCACACAACAACCATTACCGCCGTTTCCAGTTTTTCTAAATTCAAAAGTATTCCCGTCGCTTCGTTTCGCGTTACAGGCTTTTCGGTACAATCATCCTTGATTGATTCCAAAGTTTTAAGGACTTCGTGCCAACAATCTCTCAAACTTCTACATGCGTCCTCTCTAGCTGACCAACGTGTCAGATTTACTCTCTTTAGCGTTTTCCCTTTCCCGATTTCAGTCATTAATTTTTGCCAGCGCTGTGTCGAACTTACAAAAAAAACGTAGATTTCTTGAAGCAACATGAAGAAGCGACAAGCTTCTGTGCAAGATTCAGCAGCCGCAGTTGCCACTAAATTTAAAGAGTGGGCAGAGCAAGGAACGAAAAAAGCAAAAGGTGCTTGGCTTTGAATTTGAGCCTGTAAGCCATTGTACACACCAGACATGTTCGCGGCATTATCATATGATTGTCCACGACAGTCTTCAATATTTATGCCCAGTGTTTTGAGTTCCGAAATAATGGCAGAAAACATTTCTTCAGCTTTATGTCCCACTGAGGGCAAAAACTTGAGAAATCTTTCACACGGTTCGCCTGTTTCCAAAACGTATCTAATGACGAGGGTAAGTTGGTCCACATGTGCTATATCTGGTGTTGAATCGATGATTAAGGAAAAATATTTCGCCCTTCTTATCTCGTCTCCAATGTGTTTTAAGACTTTATGACCCATCAAGAGAATAAACTCATCGCAAACGGTCTTTGATAAGTAACTGGTACTTCCAGATCCTTGATTCCCAAATCGTTCAATATGACTGGCTAAAAAAGGATCGAATTCAGCTAACAGTTCCAAAATCATACAATAATTTCCGTTATGCGGATCACCGAACTTTTCATTTTTTCCTCTGAAAGCGAGGCCTCTTGAACACAGTCGCTTCACTACGGCAACAACCCTCTTCAGAACGTTTCTCCAATAAGTAATTTCTTCATCAATCTGGACATGCAGTAAATTATCGAGTCGGCCATCAATCTCACTTCTAACTTTCAAACTAAGGATACTAGATTTATGACGCGCAGAGTTTTCATGCTGAGCTACTCGGTGTTCTGCATTTTTCCAGTCATTAAATCCTTCGTTCTCAAACTGAGTCTTATTCTCCAATGGACCGAATGCCAAACAGGGCCCGCAATATACAGATCTTTTACTTTCAGAATAAACCAGCCAATTTCGGTCATTCACTTCATTATTTTTCATTTTTCTTTGGAAGATACTCACTGGCAAGAAACGACGCTGATCAGCATATATTTTTTCACTTTTAGAGAAGTCACAAGACTTGTTTTGATCGAAGCCGTACCTTGCGATAATCTCCCTTAAGGTATCGTTGATTTCCCATAAAGCTGGATCTTTGTTTAGATTTACTGTTGTTTGCACTTGGTCATTACTTAACGTCTGATTCTGATACGCATCTTCAATTGTTATACTTATTGATGATTCCTCTACCGCCTCTACGTCAAAAACATAAATATCCGTTTTTTCAAAAGTAGATGGTTCAACAGATGACTGTTGTTGTTGGGCCGCAGAGTTCAAATCCGTTTCATCTTTTCCAGATTGTATTGTGTCAGTGCATGTTGTTGAAGTTCCTGGTCTTTCAACACTACTTCCACTTCCACTTTTAAAAAAACTGTCAATTTTTATCGTTTTACGGATAATCTGTTCTTGTTCTTCTTTTTTCATTTTGGCCTTCTTTTTATACTCAGCTCCACTAAGTCGCTTTCTCCCATCACTCATTCTAACAATTTCTTGGATTCCAAGAACTGAAATAAAAAAGATTACATTGGGAGTTTTATTTCTCGTACATCCTTTGTTCAGACTTCAGACATTGAATAATTACCTAACATAAGTACAAGAAATTTATTTAAGTATGATATAACAAAAAAATCGAAATTTCTTTGCATAGCTTCCGAAACAGCTATTTATCAAGTTAAATTACGTCTTACTGATTCGTTACGGATGATTTATTGTAATATATTATGATTACTTACCTACTATAAGTTTCTACGCACCGGTGATATTATGCTATGAAATTATTCATACAATCCACGAAACACTTTGAAAAATTACAGCACACAACCAGAAAAAGTAAATACGGGACGGGACTTGCCCGTTTGTATCGCCGGCCGCCGCTCTATATCTATCTCTCTCGAACTCAATGCCACCACGCGGCGTATGCCTACAACAGCACGACCCCGCTTCGGCTCCCGCGGCGGCCGCGCCGCGCTGCGCTCGTGCAGTCAATTCGGCCAGACACACTTAGCGAACGGTCATGTCACTCGTTCCCGCGCCGCAACCAAACGCGACTACGCAAATTGTAGAAAAATTTATCTAAGTGGTGAAACATATTACATGTTGAATTGTTTGTGTGGACCTAATAACATTTAGGTATATAAATATGAATCTTTTTAATTTCTGTAAGACATAAAAAAAAATTTGGCCCCAAATTTGCCGCCCCTAAAATCTGCCGCCCTAGGCTCCAGCCTACTCAGCCTGCTGGTAAATCCACCACTGGGCTGGACTCACAATTATACGTCGCACCCGTCATTCGTCCGTCCGTCCGTCATCCGTCAGTGTTTCCGTCCGTCAGTTGAAAGCGATTCACATCAATCCGTCCTCCTTATATCCTTCTGTACGGCAACATTTCAGTGTGACATCTAACATCGCGAACTTTCTTTAGTTGGAGATCTGTTTTGGTTGGAAATACATTTTCAAGAGAGAAACATTTTGGGAAAATGTATTTTTTTAACGTAATAAGAATTTATACGGATTTATTGTTTACATTGCAATAAATGAACTCATATCCACCACCGCCTTGCATATTATTTCGAAGTGTGTATTCGCTTGTACGGAATGTCGTTAGAAGGCGGTGGCCCATCCGCCCGTCGGAAGTTAAAGTTTTGGCAAATATTTGACGGATTGGCGGATAGGGAGAAAGTGGCCTTGCGATTGGTTGAAGATGACGTGACCGCCGGAGGGACGGGCCACGTGCCCACTCGACCACCGCGGCCTCTGTTTCAAATGGGAACACAGAGGCTAATAGAGCTGTCGGCGATGCAGTAAGGGGGCTCACTTGTCAACTGTCGGTAGACGTGCACCACAGTCCGAGTGTTAGCAGAGGTCGGGTGTGCGCGTGTGCCAAGGAGAGCTACGTGGCGGTGCGTAACCGCGGAACGCGTTGGTGCGTGCTGTGCGTCGACTTCCTTCCTGCACCGTCTTTCACTGCTAGTTCCTCTGGTGGGCTGCCAGCCAGCCGGGGAAGGTGGCTGGCGAGTAGAGACCGGTTTTTGGTTCGCGCACGGGCACGCCCGGAACCGGATATCGTACCCAACCAGGTTCACAGTCCGTGGACAAACCCGGNNNNAGAGCGCAGCAACGTATCGACAAAACTCGGCGTTGTAGAGAATGTAACGAGATGATAATTACGCTGAATGCTCCGGTGTTTGCGTAAAGACTGTTCACGGTAAACTAAGCATTTTTGAAAGCCCTGCTTAAGATCTACTTGTGTGCAGATTGTGTATTCTTCCGCCTTATGTAAAATCAACATTCACATGAGTTTCGTCATTTTATTAATGCGCCGTTCAAGTGAAAATGTGAAATTATCGAAAAGGAATTATTTTTTTTTTAATAGTTTATTCCTACGGTTATATGCATTAACGATACGGAAAGAAAAAAAAATAATTTTAGTTTTCATAAATGTTTATCTAAAACTTTTAATTTAACGCTAATACGTGAAAATTCTTTCTCTCCGTCTTTACCAACTTGGCTGGGAGCATGCCGGTCAGTTTAGTCGTTAAAATATACGCAGATAGGGGCAGTGACATTTTTAGAAGGTTTATTTCTAAAGTGCTCAAATAATCGCGAACAACCTATATATATATATATATATATATATATATATATATATATATATATATATATACAAAATATATATACATATCAGTTCATTCTCTAGAAACTTTACCTCCCAATCCATATTTTCATTTCAGGAAACATATTACTTCCTTTGCCGTTTTATCATATTGGTATTATAAATTTAGAGAGAGAAAGATAAATATAGAGAGAGGGAGATAAGAGCGAGAGAACGATTGAGGACTATTTGTTGAAAACACCGGAGCTAATATATCTGAAATGTTGTCTGTGAAAATATAACAAAATGTTACCTTAACGAAATTCAGCTTCCGGTATTTTTTTCTGTTTCTATGTGAATAAAACTGTTTGAAACAAATAATTGGAAAAACACATCAAGTATATTTCGTGTTCTGCTAGTTTTCTATTCGTAGCAATGCCATCAACCACTCACAGTTCCTAAAAATGTTTCTGGCATACGTTTTTGGCATAGGCCAATCTGCATGTGCTATAAAATGACGGATATTTGCCAGATGCATCAGTTTGGTTTTGCGTACTGAAGTATTTTGTGTTTTCCCATTGTTATTTATTTTCTGCTGTATTAATGTTCCTGTCATTCCTAGAAAATGCTGTCTAAGTGTATCAATGTTAAA